>JAJEJO010002708.1:53264-257558 GCA_020662805.1 Glaucomys volans | reverse complement strand
GCCAAGGAGTGGGATAGCAGGGTCAAATGGTGGATCCATTCCAAGTTTTCTAAGGAATCTCCACACTGCTTTCCAGAGTGGCTGTACCAACTTGCACTCCCACCAGCAATGAATGAGTGTACCCTTTTCCCCACATCCTCGCCAACACCTGTTGTTGCCTGTGTTCTTAATAAAAGACATTCTAATTGGGGTAAGATGAAACATTTCTTGCTGCTTGTATTCTTGATAATTGCCATTCTGACTTAAGCGAGATGAAATCTTAAGAGTAGTTTTGATTTGCATTTCTCTAATAGCAAAAGATGTTAACATTTTTTCATGTTTGTTGATTGATCGTATTTCTTCTTCTGTGAAATGTCTGTTCAGTTCCCTAGCCCATTTATTGATTGGGTTATTTGCTTTTTTGGCATCAAATTTTTCAATTTCTTATATATCCTGGACATTAATGCCCTGAGTTGCATGTGGTAAAGATTTGTGGAATGTTTTGACCACTTAAAATTCACTAGAAGTTCTAGGAAGTCAGATGGTTTTGTCTGCTTTGTTCTCTCTTGTATCCTCAGCACTTAAATTTACCTAGTGCCTGGTAGATAATCAATACATACTTGCTAAATAAGTTTTTATAAAGGTGTTTTGCTGTATTTCAGAATATTTAATTCTGCTATGGAATACAAAAGAATAGAACGGATGTGTTAGGTGTGGATAATGAATAATTTATTATCTTATTCAGCATTGGCAAACTTAATGAGCTGTTTTATGTAGAAATAATAAATAAGTGAGCAGCTTTTGAAACAGAGGCAGAACTTAAGTGTAATTTTAAGTGTGTTACTCATCATTCTCCAGAGAGACAAACTAATGGATAGATGTAGTCATAGATACATAAAAAAGAATTTGTTAGGGGAATTGGCTCACATGATTATGGAGGCTGACAAGTCTCATGATAGGCCATCTCTAAGCTGGACACCCTAGGATGTTAATAGTGTGTCTCAGGGCAAGTTCTAAAACCTCAGAACCAGGGAAGCCAAAAGAGTGACTCTCAGTACAAGACCAAAGGCCTAAGAACCTGAGGGGTGCTCTGGTGTAAGTCCTGGAGTCCAAAGGCCAGAAAACCTTGAGTGCTGATGTACAAGGGAAGGAGAAGTGTTCCAGCATCAATAAAAAAAGGAGATCTTTCCTCTGCCTCCTTTGTTCTATCTGCCTACCTCCATCTTAGATGATGCCAGCCCATACTGAGATCAGACCTTCCCCCTTCATTCCACCAAGTCACACACAAATCTCTGGAAACCCACTCACAGACACACCCAAAAAGAGTGTTTTGCAAGTTCTCTAGGTATTTTTTATTCCAGTCAAGTTGACACCTAAAATTTAACCATCACAATAAATGCATTAATAACCTACTAGACAAATTAGTCATGCATAAAGTAATCAGAGCGTTATGTTCTAGTACCTAATATGCATCATATGCTAAATATGTGTGGATACGTGGGATGCTCAATATCCAAGTGTATCAAGTTGTCCATCTCTTAATGACATACATTCTGGAAAATAAAGCCTATTGCTGCTCATCAAGCTAATAGTAACCTCTAGTTGTAGCCAGGCATATTAACCTCTTTTATAAAGTGTGTGTGTTGGTCTAGGTGCCTTCCATCTGCCAAGCCCCTCTGCTCACAATTTACCCTTGGTCCTCATGAACATATCCTCATAGGAAGAGAGAGAGAGAGAGAGAGAGAGAATATATAACATTGCATCACCCAAAACTCCAGTAGTAGCCTCCTGCTCTGTTGGAGTTTTCCTGCCCCACCTCAAGTCTCTTTCCTCTTACTATGTGCTTAAATTGATTTAATGAACCAGGTGATTCAAAGCATCTTAATTTAGTCTGTGAGCCTTTCAGTTCCATGGCCTTTAGGGTAATTTGCTTAATCATGTGCTCAGAGTCTACCTTGCATCATATCCCACATGGCACAATTTTCATGATATTATTATATATGCAAATATGTATTACTTGTTAATAAAACGAGCAAGCATACTCACTTGGTAAAATTTTAGAACTCAGCACAATTTCCCTTTCTTCTTTTCAATGAGTTGGTTTGAGAACTAAAATACACTTATTATTAACTTGCTACAAGCTTTGTAAGTGCCCTGTAGTTTAAATTTTATGTCCTTCTTTGCGCTTAAACAGGTATTTTAACTTTGATGGGCTCAGATATTTTTTCTGATTAAAAATAACTTAAGAATAATAGAACTTCTCAAGAGTTTTAAAATTACCCCAGATCATAAAAATCAAATGCCAAGTGTCATCTACTTGATAACGTAACTATAAATAAGTGAATCTAAAAGAAAATATTATCTTAATTATTTCAATCATTTGTGGCTCTGCTATTTTAACTCAGTGAACTCTTCATGGCCTGTGGGTATTCCAGGGGAAAACTGATGAGATGGGCTCTTCATTCAAGTTCCCCAGATATGCAATTCAGGCCAATTCCAACAAGTTTGATGAGCCAAGAAAAGAAGGAAGACTGACAGCATGATAAGTAAAATTATAGCCCTTAAAGAAATAAGAGCAACAGAAGGGGTTGCTGAACGTGTGATTGAATCTTCTGGGGCTCTCAGTGGGAGCATTGAGATGTTGGTAAGCCAAATGAGAATTCACAACACAAGAGTGCCCAAGGTCCTGGTATAATACCCTGTAGAGTGTGGGTAAATGGTTATCTAATTTCAGTCATTTCAAGAGGTTTTTTAAGAGCCAGACTGGCAATTGAATACCAACTTGAAAATCAGTGGGAGTTAGAACAAAAAAGAGATAGTAGATGTTGTAGCAGATGCTAATGAGCATGACAGTTTCTCAGAAGAGCCAGGGAAATGAAAACCTGATATTTCAAAGGCACAGATTCTTGAGCCCTATCCTCAGTAGAAGACTATGAGTGAGAGCATTAGTCCATTTTGTACTATAATGGAACTTGAAACTGGGAACTTTATCAAGAAAAGATATTTATGTAGCTAACAGTTTTGGAGACTGATACTCCAAACAGCATGGCACTAGTTCTGAGAAAGGCCCACTGGCTGTGTCACACCATGGTAGATGGCATCGTGGCCAAAACATACGCAATAGGGAGGTACCACATGTGAGGAAAGAACAGCAGAGACTAGGGTTCTACAGGGAGAACTACATTAATTCCTTCTGAGGGCAAGCCCCAATGACCTAATGATATCCCATTAAGCCCAACCTATTTAAAGTTCCACCACCTCTTAACAACTCTACACTAGGGACCAAGCTTCCAACACATGAGACTGAGGGAACATGAGACTGTGGGGAACCATATCCATACCACACCTGTGAACTTGGACAAGCTGCAATAAACAAGGGAACCTAGAACTTCAGACTTTATCCAACCTCATGAAGAACAGTGAATAAAGAAAAGGAATGTTGTTTCAGGATTTTCAATCTACAAGTTCTTTTGCAGATATAACCATAATTTTAAGGGGAGAAACTCTCATAATGATGCTTCATTAAGGAAAAAGAGAAAATGCCCCTTTTCAAACTGAATACCCTTGACATGTTCAGATATTTCACTTTGCTAATGTACTCTATGCATAATAACTTTGTTTTCTAAATAACATGCTGTCTGACCTCTTGATAATATTTGATACTGTAGATTGGTCCCTACTTAAAATTCTGTCTTCCATATCCTTCCTTAACACTCTGTGATTCTGATCCCTCTCCAACTGGCTCAGATTTTTGTCTCTCCCACTATTTCAGTCAGATATTTCTGCATTAACACCACCCCAAAACATAGAAGCTTAAAACAATAACTGACATTTCTCAAAATACTACTGGTTTGCTGGCATAAGCTCAGCAGTTTTTCTTTCTGTGTGATACTGGCTGGGGTTTCTGTTCAGCTTGATTGAGCTCAGCTGGGACTGAACATTCAAGGTGGCCTCACTCATATGTTTGGAGAAGCTATGGCTATTGGAAGAGGTTAAGATTGGCTAGACCTTTCTCACCATTAATATACTTGACATAGTGCAGGCCTTTAAGATCATGAAAATGGAAGGTGCAAGACCTTCCAAGGTATAGGCATGAAAATTCTCCAGTGTTGCTCCCAGCACATGCTATTGATAAAAGCAGATTGCCAGATTCAAGGGACAGCTAGGATTCAAGGTAAGTGGCATAGACCCTATCTCTCAATGGGAACAATGGCAAAGAATTTGAAGCTCTCTTTATATAGCATATTTGTCTGTTGTTCTTTGTCTTCCCGACCAATAAGTGTTCCTATTGTTTAAGGGTCGGATTTTTAACCATTTCCAAATTTTTTGCTTGAAGAACATCATCAGAAAACTCCTCGTGTATCTTCTAACACTTTCTAGTCTGACCATTCTGGATGGCTTTTGGTCTTGGAGTGGGTCATGTCCTCTCATTCATGCTATGCCCAAATTATTTTCTACCATGTCACTTCTGTGTTCTTATTCTAGTCTCACTTTAGGTCTCAAGTTAAGCATAACCTCTTCTAAAATTTTTCTTATGGACTTCAGCTAACATCCCATCTTCTCTCTTACTTGTGTGTGTGTGCTCATACTAGGGATTGAATCCAGGGTCTTTTGTATGTGAAACATGGGTTCTGTACCAGATTACAACCCCAGTCATCAATCTCTTATTCTTGAATGCAGTTCAGTCTAAAAGTCTCTAATTTGTATATCAGTACTCCATATCTATATTATTGGATAATCTAACTTGCACTCCTGTGCTCTAGCTATTTCTTACTAGTCATTCCATCAAATAACTAAATATTAGTTATCTGTAAATCTTTAAGAACAGAGATTTTAAATCATACCACTCAGAGTATATATGAACATATATTTGATGAATAAGCAAATTAGTGAATTGATAAATACACAAACTTTTGCTCAAATCCCTTTGATTATTCTTATTTACTAAAATGCAAATCTGTATTCCTCAACTCAACCAAAGAAATTTCTTAACAATCTGACTTCTATTTCTAAGAATATGTTCTGCTGTATATCAAATGCAGCCTTGGCTTTCATTTTTTCCCCCAACATAATTATTTTTATTCCTGCTTCTGCCTCTTAACCTTTGTTGTTTCACTTGATGAGTTCATTAAGATACATGTGAGGCTAGAATATTAAAATCTGAAATGACAGTGACTAAAGCAAGTTGGAAACTATTTCTTCCTTAAATAATAAGTAAAACATACTGATTCCAGGGCTGGCTTTGCTACCCATGGTGTTGGAAATCTCACATTCTTCTGCATTCTCAGCATGCAGCTCTCATTCAAGATAAATATTCCCGCCCCCACCACTTTCCAACCAGAGATAGAAAAGGGTGGGGAGAATGTAGTTCATGCACTTTCTCTGGAAAAATTTGTTCACATCCATTAGGTTATGTCCCACTGGTTAGATTACAGGCCCCTAGTAACACCTTGCTGTAAGGTAAGTACACTTGAACTGGCAACCACGTGCCCAAGTACATTTGAGGATTCTATTCCTAAACCAGAAGAAAATGGACATTGGGAATAAAAAGTTATCTCTGCAACACCTTATTTACATATTTGTCATATTTATATTTCAACTATCTTATATTCTTGAATTGGACAGAGAAACATTCAAATCCCAGTCCCGCTTCTTATTAGTAGTAAGAACTTAGTAAAATTATTTAATGTGTCTTAATCTCCTTGGCAAAATGTGAAAAGAGCATGTGCTTGTCAAAATTATTGAGAGGAATAATGCATATAAAATAGCTGGAACTACACTCAACTTGTAGGAGTAGGTGATCAGTAAATGGTAGTTGCCATGGTGATCATACTGTATTACTTCCTTCATTAAAAATTTGCTGACTACCTTAGCTCTCAGGGAATTCCTTGTCCTTCAATAGAATTTCAAACATTTACTAATCAGTTTCATGCCATCTAACAAGGCTGCCCTTTTCTCTTGTGTAGTGCTTCTTCTCTCCAACTATGAATAGAATCCATGTCATATTTTTGTTCTATAGACTTTGCCTGCTTTGTCAGCCCAAAGATAATGACATATTTGGTCCAATGCCATAACAATTGAGGTTAATGTAGAGAAATTTCAAGCCAGGATCAAGATCAAGAATATTATGCACATTATAAGTTTTCCATATTATTTTGAGAAACATGTGGAAATCGTGCTGTACCTGGGAACATAGATAAGAGCAGTGTCATATCACAGGTTTTATAGTTATTAACACTTGAATACTTGTCAAACTCTTTCATCAAGAGATAAATTCTGACCACAATGACTTTTGATATATTTGATCAAAGTTTAATATAGTTATTATTGTGACCTGAGGACTTAATCTTTGGGTGTCTATTTTTTAATCTACGAAACAGGTATAGTGATTCCTAAGGTTATTGTGTGGATTAAATAAGATAATGCATGTATATTATTTTACACAGTTCCTCGAACTCATTAAGAACTTAATAATATTGAGCAGCTGTTTTTGCTGGTGTTGTTTTCCATGCATTGCTCTCAAGACAGATATGGCCTTGATGGAGTGATTCAGTTCTATTCCATTGCAAAACCCTGGAGAATTCCCTGGATCAAAAAACACTGAATACATTACATGAAAATAACAATGTTATAAAATTAAGTGGTTTTAACAATTACATATCATTTTCAAAGTTTATAAATGATCATTGGAGTCATTTATAATGAGAAAATTGACCGAGATAAACAGAGAATGAGTCACCTGAGAAAAGCAAACCATGTCTCAAATAGCCATGCAATTGTGAAGAAGCCAGCCTCTTCAGTCTGAGTCCCAAAGGTCCACACCTGAGCTGTGATGGTTGTTTGCATTCCACTGTAATTGAATTGGGCAATTTGGGGTCCTATTCAATGAGATAGCCCCGTGTGTCTGGTTTTCCATTTGAGTGATGTGTTCAGTCCCCCATATTGAGGAATTCTTGCAAAAACATCTTGCTATCACTTTTAATGAATTCCTCAGTCAGTCCTTGCTGATCTATCTGTCTTAATGACACAGCCTCTGTTTGCTATTAAAGCAAAGAAGAAACTCACAAATGGTGAGAGAGTTAACCAGAAAATCAAGTACTATGATGCAGTGACCTAAGTGTTATAATAGAGATAGGTACTGTTTATTCAGAGAAGGAAAAAGAAAAGATCAGAAATGAGTTGCCCCATTTTCCCCAGGAGAGGATAGCTGGAGAAGGAGATACATGAAAGTATTGATTACATTACTTCTTAGAAACAAAGAGGTTAACTAGTTGGTCATTAAGAGTTTTGCCACTTGAATTGGTATCTCACCCATCAATACATTTTCTTCAGAAACACAGTTACGCAGTTTCAGTTTTCTTTTTCTCCTGAGGAAAAGCTTTTTAAAATTTAAATTATGTAACATTGAAAATATATTTATTTACTGGAAATTGTTGTGATTGTTCTTCATAACTGTGAATTTTAAACAACCATGTTTATTTATGCCTGCTCTGTGGCTCCTGGGCCAGTCTTAGAAAGCTTGACAGTCTGACTATGTAGGGAGTTATTTTTATTATTTAACAATATGGTTTTGTAAATTAGTAGCTTTATGTAAAGAAGAAAAATATTGTGAACCATCTTGGTCAAAATATTTTGTTTTTTGGATATTTTGTTTATAAGCAAAATATTTTGGGGATATTTTGCTTATAAGCAACTCAAACTTTTGTTTGTGGTTCAAATTTTATTTATGGCTCATTAAGCCATACTTTCAAATTCAAAGGAGATAAACTTAGGAAAAAAATAGAAAGTGATTTTTAAAGCACTTATTTTAAGGTCATCTCCTTCCTATTCTGCAATCCATTAGTGTGTAAATGGATTCAGATGAAAAGATATTTTAAACGGGGTATTAGAGATGATCTCCTGCAAAGTCCCTTATGTTACAAATTACCATAGCCATTCAAGGTTAAGGGACCTACCCAGTCCAGGCAGAGGCAAGACCCTAAACCACAGAGGTCACCCAACTACCTGTCCACGGATTTTTCTCCACCCCAAATCATTATTCCTGATGAGAAAAGAAAAGTAAAATAATAGACTCATTGACTTTTACAGTTTCTGAAAGTTACATGAAGCTCGGAGTTTTGACAAGTTCATTCAAGGGTAAACCATTCCAAGAAAATCTTATGGAAACAGGATTGTTATAGCACAATTATTCACAATAAAATAACAAACTGAGAAAACACTACTGCTCAAAACATCCTTGCCATTGAGAGGTTTAGCATTTGCATTTTTGTCCCCAAAAGACCGTGGCTTGCTCTGAGGCAGAAGTTTGGGGTCTTTCAGTACCACTGTATTTTCCTCTCCTTACCTTTGAAAATCTAATATATCTTCAGAGGATACTCTTTATGGAATTTCTATCCCCAAAGGGAATTCATTTGTTCTGTTAAGAATGTAAATGAATTGGGCTGGGGATATGGCTCAGTTGGTAGAGTGCCTGTCTCGAAAGTACAAGGCCCTGGGTTCAATCAAGAAAAAAAGAATGGAAATGAAGAGCAAAGAAATCTAAAAGAAAAAAAAAAAACTCTTCTTAGTTTAAAATAATTTTGAAGTAGTTGTTATGGTTTAGATGTGGTGTCTCCTAAAAGCTCAAGAGTGAGATAATGCAAGAAGGTTTAGAGGAGAAATGATTGGGTTGTGAGAGTCACTCCAATCAGTGAATTAATCCCATGATAGGGATGAATTGTTTGGTAATTAAAGTGGTAGAGTGTGGCTGGAGGACATGGGAATCTGGGTGTGGCAAGTCGAGTCTCCTTTCTCTCTCTGCTTCCTGATCATCCTGTGAGCTGCTTCCCTCCACCATGCTCCTCTGCCACAATGTTCTGCCTCACCTCGAGCCCCAAGAAATGGATCCTGCTGTCTGTGGATTGAGACCTCCAAAACCGTGAGCCCCCAAGTAAACTTTTGCTCCTCTATAGTTGTGCTGGTCAGGTCTTTAGGTCACAGTAGTGAAAAAGCTGACTAAAACACTAGTCTATATTTAAAGAACCATCAGGAATCAAAAGGGAATGTCCACCTTTGTCAATAATGGGGAAAATAGTATGCCATAAAGTTATTGTGAATTTTCAAAGATCTAGATATCTTTCTCTCTTTAGATAAAAGCATTCCCTCTATTTTTAGTGATATTACAATAACTGAATTTTTGAAAGTTTTTCACAAAATTAAAAATAATAAAGGCACATCTATACATGAAAAGATTTGTAAACAACAGGATGGAAGGGCACGGCACATATTTTGAATAGTTTTTTATTTATTATGGGGTTTTTTTGTCATTATTCCCAATTAACAACAGTCAGGGATGTAGCTCAGTGATAGGGTGCTTGGCTAGCATACATGAGATCCTGGGTTCAATTTCCCATCACCATGAAAAAATGAAACTGTTGACTAAAATCCCAATTATCCATAATATTATCTTCTCTATTTTTAGTTGAAAGAGCAAATGA
Source organism: Glaucomys volans (assembly GCA_020662805.1). Classification (NCBI taxonomy): domain Eukaryota; kingdom Metazoa; phylum Chordata; class Mammalia; order Rodentia; family Sciuridae; genus Glaucomys; species Glaucomys volans. The sequence goes on along the minus strand of JAJEJO010002708.1, from coordinate 248,103 downwards.
TTAAAAGATGAATAAGAAAATTTTGCAAATATTAAAACAAATTTCTTAGACTGTGCAACATAAGTACATATTTAATTTGCTACAATAACTATTTCTCAATGTTTAAAAGTAACAAGGGGATTTCCCCCCAAAATAACTTTTTGTCACCATAGCACCATGATTATCAATAAAATATTAGGGAACATAAAGTACACTTAACTTACAAAGCCAAGAACACGAACCAATATATTTTGACAAAATTTAAATCGAATTTTAATATAGCTATTACTATATGAATTTCATCAAGTATAACATTAGTCAGTAAAGTAACAAAAATAGGAAGGGTTAATTTTTTTTTTGATCATTTAGTGTTCCTTCATTTATATTTCTCTCCACTGAGAAAATAACCTAGAAAAATAACTCCAAAGGAAAGCACATTGTCATCCACAAAAGAGATATAATCTTCTGAAAGATCAACTTTAGGAACTAATGACTAGGGAAAAAAAAAAGTGCATTTTCTGAGATGTAAAGGCTAGTTCTCAATGGATGAGTTTCTAAAGTTTATTGGTATCATAAACATTTATCTATTCAAAGAGAAACAGGGAATAAATTAGTGGAACACTTGTTTACTGTTGTAGCTCACACAGTTTCAAAAAGTATGTTAGCTTCTCAAGAGAGTCCAAAGCAAAAGAGAATAAACAGAAAGTCTCAGTGCATCGAGGTGGAATTACCACTGTGTGGAGAGTAGAGGGAGTTGGCCAGGAATAGCCTTGGTGCTAAGTGTGGTGGATTGACTAACTGAAGGTTTCCAGTTTAACAACCTGTGGGCAAGGAGACCACAGGCCCTGAAGCCAACAGAAGCCAAAGCCATCAACATATTCTTTATAAAAACTACCCACTTCCTATGAAAACACCTAGGATGGTCATAAAGTTTCCTTTGTGAGTGCATCTGCAGAGTAATGAATGCTGACTTTAGTAACAATAAAAATAAGTTATGTCTCAAACCCAATTCTCCCCCTTAAGGGTTGTTAAATGGGAAGAAGTGTTAAGAGCTTATGACTTCTTTATGTTCCTTCGTTTTTACTGAAGCAGATGTCCTTGATCAAAATTTAATTATAAATATAAAATTACAATATAAATCTGTGGTTTTTGATAATTGCAAATAGTGTTCAGTGTTCAAGGCATTTTCTTTGACAAAAATTCAGATACGCTTTCAAATTTGGCATGAAGTTTCTCACCAGGCATTTTGAGGACAGATGCTGTTTGGCAGGGATCAACACACTCCATCAAGCCTCTTTTGAGTCCTTTGTGAGCGCTCTGGTGCATTACTACTGCATCACATTTGGACCTGTTAACACCTGTGATAATTTCTCATCCATTTCAAATTATGCCCACTAAAATTTGGCATGTCAGCTACCAGTCTGAGTTATGATTGAGTCTAAAGGAGTTGAGACTTTGGAATCCTTTACAAGACAAATAGTATACACTCCTAACTTTAGGACCTACAATTGTAGCATTTAGGTATCTCTACATGATGCAGTCCTCTCTCTACCAGAAGTCCACCCACCTGCTGCCTCCTTGAGAAACGCATCCTACGTTGTGTCTCAGGATGCCCAAAACTCCAAATTCTTCCTTGGTCACTCAGCGGTAACTGTCAGAAAGGACACAAGAGAAAATTTCATATTGCATAGTCAAGCCTAAGTTAGATTCATTTCTGCACCCACCAAATATTATACATTATCCCTATATAATATAATTTTTCTGAGATATGTTTTACTTGATGAAGCAATATTCTTCCATTTTCAATTTCTGGGAGAGTGTGATTAAAATAATGTGCATATATGTTCAAGAGCAGAGGATGATATTGCTCAGTGTAGATGGAAGAGTCATTGGTTTGTTTTACATCCTATGCATTTTTAATGAGCAAATTCCCATTTACGGGAATTAAATGTTCCACATATTGATTTCAAAGGGATAATACATAACATGAAAATAAAATTTGGTAACATTATGTGATGATGTGTAATTCAATATAGCTAGAACCCTAAAAAATGAATAATAAAGCTATATCTGTTGAAATTTTTCAGAAAATCAAATTCATTCCCTGAAGTACATTGTAATAAAATTGGAACACTGTTATATGATTTACGGTCCTCTAATTCAGACTTTTAAAGCAATTTTATGTCAAAGCAAGGGATTCTTTCTCCCCTTCTCTCCAATCCTGTACATACTCTGTAATGACATAAGAAATGCTACAAAGAGACATTACAAAGCAGATGTGCTCCTAAGTTTGTTCCAGTTTAAACCTCAGTTGTAGGAATCCCATGGCTACAAAATATTCATATGTAAGTACACCTGGTTTAGATCACAGACACTTGTGGGTTTTCTCATAAAATAACATATTTAATCCTATTAATTTCTAGAACATAAACGTTCATTGTCTGTTTTTGAATTAACCCCTCAGGGCATTAAGGGGGTAACTAATTAAGTTTATTGGGTTCCTATATGGGTCAGACACTCCTCCAGATTATTCTATGTGCTCTTATTTCATTCTCCCAGGACCCAAACAGGTAGGTGTTTTTTTTAATCCCTACTTTTTAGGAGAGAAAAATTAAGGTCAATAAGGCTTTAGTAACTTGCCACATGTCATACAACATAGTAATGCAGAGAGCCAGGTTTTGGATTCAGCAATAAAAGCGGTTGCTCTGACCACTGGATCACTCCAGTCTCCATTAGATTCCCAGAAAGTACACAAATGGCTGGAATTGGGGGACTGACTTCCATGAATGGTCATGAATTTTACTTACAAATCCTTGACCCATGCTAAGATTCCCAGGAGGAACCTGGTCCTGGGAACCTTGTGGGGTTTTTTTGTTGTTGTTTTTGTTTTTCTCTTTGACAGTTGGTACTGATGGATTAAAATTATCTTGAGGTTTAAGAAAAAGGAATATTTGCGGATTGCAGAAAAAAGATTGGGCTGTTAAAAGAGATGACATCTGCCACCTAGCTACAAGTCATTTTAAGATGACACAAAATAACGCTCCTGAGACCACAGAGCTTTCATAAGACAGCACACACTCTTGGTCACTTTTCCAGTAAGTGACATCGCTTTATGGGAAGATGAGCTAAATCTGGAATGCCTAGAAATGATTGTAAGGGCAGATTATTTTAGAGTAACACATATTAGCAATGCAAGACCACAGGAAAAACTCAACTGGAACTAGAGCAATAAAAAATAAAATCTCCTACTGAACCCTGAAAGACTCCTACTGACCCCTCAAAAGCACCCATGTGTCGTTCTCTATTACTCTGCAAAGGTAATACACAATTAGAAACTAGCAATTCAAGGTAGCATGAAGTTTCTTCTTCACCTGCCAACTAAGACAGCCTGTCAAAATATTTAAAGAATAATGATGGGTAGTTTTTATTTTTAACAACTTTTTGTTATTAAAATAATGCTTGCTTACTGAATAACCCTGAAACAATGATAATATGCAAAGGATAAAGTGAAAATGAGACACCACCTTCATTTCCTAGGGTAACCTAGCTTTCCTCATCTTTCTGAATATACATATATATATATATATATATATACATATATATAATATATATATTTTCATCTGCGATATATATATCACAAATATCTATTTATATAAGTAATATCACACACACACACATACACACAATTGTTTAACCTACTTCTTAAAAACATAAGTATAGTTTGTATTAAAGATTTAGCTTCTAAAGCCTTTGGTTGGACTGAGCCAGGATCACTTTAGAAAGATAGTTTAAGGGTTATGGGTTAGCTTCAGAAAGACCAGTGTTAAATGAGTGGATTTTTAAATAAATGAACATGAAAAACTTTAACAAAAGAGGAAAGGTAACAAAATTAATACATTGAAACTAATTCTTCCATTGCCTCTCTTGGAATATCAAATAAGTTATTAAAGACCACAGTGAGTATTCTAATTTCCAGATAACCAAAGTAGCTCACATCTTTATCATTAAAAGTAGTGATTGAAAAACAAAAAAGTTTCCCAAAGAAGGAAGTAAAAAAGAACCATTGGAGCATCATCTTTCCAGAGATAGAAAATGGTTTTTATTTGTTTGTTTGTTTATTTGTTTGTTTTTAAGCATTGGTTCATTATCACTTCCAAAAAATAAAGGGAAAGAGGAGGGAAGGAGAGAGAGCAGGGTAGAGAAAATGAGAGAGATACTGGTATAGTCATGATACATTGAACTACTAGTCTCATTTCTTCACTCTTCTGTAGTGGTGTTCTACATCATCCATACCTTATAGTGGGAAAAGAGTATTTTCTCACTCTTTGACCCTTGGGTTGGCTGTGTGACTTGCTTCAGCATCATCTCTATCAGAACACATCCTGAGTTAGAGTGTATAAGTCAGCTTTTCATCACTGTGGAAAAATACCTGAGATAATCAACTTATAAGAGGGAAAGATATACTTTGGCTCATGGTTCAGAGGTTTCAGTCCATGTTGCTGGGCCTCATTGCTTTTGTGCCTCTAGGGAGGCAGAGTATCATGGTGGCGAGCACATGGTCAAACAAGGCTGCTCACCTCATGGTTACCTGGAAGTGAAAAAGAGAAGAGCAGTTGGAGGTCCCAATATCTCCTTCATGAGCACACCCCCAATGACCTTCCACTAGGCTGCGTCTCCTGAAGATTGCTCCACCTCCCAACAGCACCATAAGCTAGGAACCAAACCTTTAACACCTGAACCTTCAGGGGACATTTGAGAGTCAAACTATAACACAGACACAAGCTGACCTGAATGACCTGGAGCCAGAAGCCAGGAGCCAAATTCAGCTGTACTCCGCCAAGATAAGCTCAACCCAATCAACCTGTACTTCTTTGGGTTGTGAGCCACTGAGTTTTAGGGTGATTGGTTACACAGCATTATTGTTGCAATAGCTGATTTATGGTTCTTATAACTGATTCAAAAGAAAAACTTATCTCAATTTCAGTCCCTGAAGAACTCTTTTGCAATGTACTGAGCTCTATTCATCATATTGGAAAAATTGGGAGAAAGTCAATACAGGCCTGAGGCAGACTTTGCCAATGTCAAGGCAAGACCTGGGGAGCCTCAAAGAAAAATATAAATGTCTTTTCTAGTAAATCCAGCCATGAATATGCATAGCTATGTCTTTGGCAAATGAAGCTAACCTCATAAAATTAAAGTGTTAAGAATATAAATCCAGAGTCCAGATAAATTCTTGAGTTCAATTCAGTGATGTACCTGAAATTATAACTGAACATATCTAACCATAGAAGAGGTAAAGTAAAAATACAGTAAAAGATAATAAAAATGGAACACTTATGTAGAGAACTTATCATGAATGGAGTTTGCAGGAACTGAAATTGTTCTCTGTGAGTCAGTGAGTGAGTGGTGAGTGAATGTGAAGGCCTAGGGTCACTGTCTGCTACTGTAGATTTTACAAACACTACACACATAGACTAAGTTTATTAAATTTTTTTCTTTAATGAACAATAAATAAACCTTAGATTTCTATAACTATTTATAAACTTTTTAGGTTTAAAAAATTGACACATTTTTTGATAATGCTTAGCTTACACATAAACTATACAAAAATATTTCTTGATATCCTCATTCTACAAGTTTTTTCTGCTTTTAAAATTTACTTTTAATTTTTACTGTTTAAGCTTTTTTTGTTAAACACTAAGGCACAAATGTGCACATTAGCTCAGTCCTACACAGGGCAGGGAACATTAGCATCACTGTCTTCCACACGCACATCCTGTCCCACTGGAAGGTCTTCAGGGACATTAGCACACATGGAGCTGTCATCTCCTGTGATAGCAATGCCTTCTTCTGAAATCTCTCCCAAAGGACTTACTTGAGGCTCTTCTGGAGCACATGTCACTTTTTTCAGAAATACGTCCATGGTGGTTTGCTTGGTTTTTTTTTTTTTATTTTTTTCAAAGCCTTGCCAGCAATCACATAACACACCAGGAACATTCCTATTGATGAAAACCTTTAAATGTTGGGCTTCATGTTTTCAAACTTCTAAAGAGCAAGTTGAGGTCTGAAAAACCTGTTGCTTAACCTTTCATTGAGAATTTTGTTGTTGTTGTTGTTGTTTTTTCTTCTCCTATAGTTTCCTTCACTCTTGCCTCTTCTTCATCTGTGCATTGCTGTTTGAATCATAAATCCTCATTAGTCATTCCTCAAGAACCACCTCTGGAAGCTCATCAGTGTTATCCTCTTCCACACCCAGGTTAAAGCTGTTTGCCATCTCAACCAAGTTTTGTTGATTTTTGCAACTTTTTAATTTTTGGCAAATCTTTTAAAGTCATGGAGGAACCTCTTCAGTGTCTTCTCCCCAGATGCCATTCGCACACTCCTTGGCAACATCACAAGACGAAGAAGTGTTCTTGATGAGATCATGGATCTTGTAGTCCTTCCTGAATTGCATCAGTGTCTTATCAGTGTCTGCTTCAGTTGCAGCAATGGCCTGGGGAAAGGTTATCCTCAGGCAGTAGATTTTAAAATCTGCTGATAACCTTCTCATTCATTTGATGGTTCAAATAAGGGGTATGAGGGAGGAGAAACACTACTGTGATCATGAGGTAAAAAGTAGGATATATCAGAGCTTTATAAACAATTAGAAAACCCTGGAAAGGTATGTTGTTCTCCAAAAACCACTTTTCCATTTCTCTAGCATAGCATTTCTGGAGGGCATCTTGGATGAGGCGCTGGGTCATGACTTCTGGTTGCCCTGGCAGTGTGTGTGTATTGATATGCTCAAGGACCCTCGGTTCTCACTGTGCCAAGATCACAGAGGGTTTCAATATGGAGACTACAACATTGTCCCCAAGCAAGACAGTTAGCCTGTCATTAAAATCCTTGAAACCTGGCCTTGACCAGGCCTCCTTGTTAATGAAATTCTTTTCAAACAGTGGTTTCCAGAATAGGGAGGTCTGGTCCATATTGAAGATTTGCTTTGGTGAGTAGTTTTACTCCACTATCAGCTCATCTAGTTTCCAAAAACTCTTCTTCACTTTCACATTATGTAATGAGTAATGATTTTTGAATTGTTTAAGCCACTCAGTGCTAGCAGTTCATTCGACATCATGTGGGGGAAAACACTTTGGACTCAGTTTGTAGAATTTTTCCCTTAAACTCATGTTCCTACCACTCTCATCTGTCTGTTCCCTATCATGAAAAAGCCCAATAGGCTGTGGAGAAATATGTGCAGTCTAGAAAGTGAATGAGTTCCCAAGGCCACAGCCATAGCTGAGTCCCAGCCAACCTAGCTAACAGCTAGTACAAATCTTTCAGCCACAGGAGTTAGAGCTCTTGAAAATAACTCTTCAGGCCCCAGAAGAAGCATCCAAGCTGATCGTGTATAGTACTGAGACAAACTGTCCTATTGACCCCTGCCCAAATTACAGATTCATGACCAAAATAAAGGATTATTGCTATTAAACCACTAGTAATGGGGTAGTTTATTATGTAGTAAGAGATAACTAATACAGATATGCTTTTGGCTGCCATTAGCAAACCTAATGGCTTAAAACAACACAAATTTTGTATATTGACATTCTGTAGTTAGAAGTTGAGCCTGAGTCAAGATGTTGGCAAGGCAGAATTCCTTTCTAACATTTCTACATGAAAACCAAACCCTTCTTGCTTTTTTTCTAGATTCTAGAGGTAGCCCATGTTCCTTGATTCTTGCCTTCCTCTCTTCCTCTTGAAACCAACAATGGCACAGAGTCTTTCTCTCATAGCATGATGTAGGGCCTTTTTTCTGTCTCCCTCTTCTTTTAGGGACCCTTAGGATTACATTGGACCCACCTAAGTAGTCCAGAATAAACTGTCCTTTAAATATACCCGATTAGCAGCCTTAACTCCAACTGCAACCTTAAATATCCCATGCCACTGATACTAGAGATCGTGATGTGTTCTCAGCTCTTCTGCTTTTCTGTGAGAAAATTTCAGGTGAGACATGAGACTTAGCAAAATGTACAGCAAATTGTATTAGAAAGGAAAGAAAAGGGGAAAAGACACTCAAGGAAGAGAGGGCGTTCCTCTCAGAAAGGAGAGTGACAACATGCCCCCTTTGTTTCCCAGTTTATTGGAGGTCTTGGGGAAGTTAACAGAGGGTCCCACCCAGGTACTATCTCTAGACTTTTGACTAACAGCAGGATTGACAAGTTTGTGTTGGGCAGGGTCTTACCCACAAGTACCCAAGCAAAACCCGTGGCAGGGAGAATATTATTTTAATGACATGCTAAAGATCTAAAGGAAATCTAGGTCACCTTGGCCCTGCCTTTACTCGTTATAATTGACAGTTGTTCTTAGAGTTCATGATTCATGGTTTTTGTTTTAAATTATTCTGCCTTTGTGAGTCCTGGAATCGTTGGTCTGTATAAAGTTCATAAAAGTTTCCCTTCAGGGTAACTAGGGTTTTTATTGGTAAGGGAGGAATCTTAAATTCCTGGAGCCTGAAAGAATAGCCTTACCCTGAAAGAACAGTCTGGAGGATAACGGGTTTTTTTTGTTTTTGTTTTGTTTTTTTTTTGTGTGTGTGTGTGGAGAAATGAATAGTGCAGGACCAGAATGGCCTTAGGCAAATTTCTTTTTTAAAAGAAACATGGATTTCCAGTTTTCCCAGCACCATTTGTTGAAGAGATTATCTTTTTTCCAATCTATACTTTGACACTTTGTCTAATACGCAAAGATAACTGGTAACAGATAACTGGTCTTCATGCCTGTTTTGGTACCAATACCATGCTATGTTTATTACTATAGCTCTGGAGTATAATTTAAGGTCTGGTATTGTGATGCTTTCTGCTTCACTTTTCTTGTTAAGGATTGGTTTGGCTATTCTAAGCCTTTTATTTTTACAAATAAATTTCATGACTTTTTTCTATTCTTATGAAGAACATCATTAGAATTTTAATAGGAATTGCATTAAATCTGTATATAGGCATTTTGACAATATTAATTCTGCTTATCCAAAAACAGAATGAAATTTAACCCCCCATCTCTCACCCTTCTCAATACTCAACTCAAAATGCATTAAAGACCTAGATATCAGACCAGAAACTCTGCACCTACTAGATGAAAATGTAGGTCTAACTCTTCAACGTGTTGGCTTAGAAACCAATCCTCAACAAGACTCTCAAAGGCAAGACATAAAATCAAAAATGAATAAATGGGATGGTACCAAACTAAAAAGCTTCTTCATGGCAAAGAAAAGAATCAAGAGCATGGAGAGAGAGCCTACAGAATGGGAGAAAATCTTTGCTACTCGCACCTCAGATAAGGCATTCATTTCCAGGATATACAAGGAAGTTAAAAATGCTTAAAACCAAAAAACAACCCAATCAATAAATGGATGAAGTAACTAAACAGACACTTCTCAAGAGAAGAAATACAAATGATCAACAAATATATGAAAAAGTGTTTAACATCTCTAGCAATTAGAGAAATGCAAATTAAAACTACAGAGATTTTACCTCACTACAACCAGAATGGCAATTATCAAGAATACAGGAAACAATTAATGTTGGTGAGGAGGTAGGGAAAAGTGTACACTCATACACTGTTGGTGGGACTGCAAATTAGTGCAACCACTCTGGAAAGCAGTATGGAAATTCCTCAGAAAATTAGGAATGAAACCACCATTTGACAGTTTTCCCACTCCTCAGTATATATCCAATAGAGTTTAAATCAACAGTGACAATGCAACTTAAATATGGCTAAGCTATGGAACCATAACTTAGATGCCCACCAACAGATGATTGGATAAAGAAATTGTGGTATTTATACACAAGGGAATATTAGTCAGCTTTAAAGAAGAGTGACTTTATGACATTTGCCTGTAAATTGATGGATCTAAAGACTATCATGCTAAGTGAAATAAACCAATCCCATAAAACTAAAGGTGGAATGTTCTCTCTGATATGTGACTGCAGACACAAAACAAGGTGGGGGAGGGGAAAAATAAAAGTTCGGTGGATTAGACAAAGAGGAATGAAGGGAAGGGAAGGAGGATGGGAATAAGAAAGTGGAATAAATCTTGCATAACTTACTATTTACATATATGAATATACCACGGTGAATCTCAACATCGTGTGCATCCTCAAGACTGGGATCCTACTTAGAATAAGATATATTCCATAAATATCAATATATATAATATATATGTATATATAACATATATGTATAAATATATCTTGTCAATATATGATATATTTATACATGATAATATATACATGACAATATATACTGTCATGTATAATTAAGAAGAATAAATTAAAAAATAAAATTAAAAGAAAAGAAAGCATGTGGGTGTGGCACAGTATCCCCTAACTTTATGTTTGTAGGGCTCGTGTCTATCTCCAAGTAATCCCCAATATCCACAGGTTCCATGGTTTAAGATATGGACATGTTTGTGAGACCACTGTCTGTCACCACAATAAGTAGGGGTAAGAACAATTGAAATCTGCATTACTATTGTAAAATAGCAGTTGAATTGGTCAATGACCTATAGTTACTAGCCAAAGCACCACACCCATTGAGATGTGAATGAAATTGGTCCACATGTCTGGTACAGTGTGGGTTTTACATTCTTTCTAATCTTTCCAGGAATTCTAGTAAGGGAGAGGATGGCTTCCATTGTTCCTAGTCACTTCTATTTTTATACTCTTGTGTCTCCTAAATTTATGACATCATGAATTTTCTCACTATCCTACACATAGGGTCCTGGTTCTATTACTATATCTCACTTAGATATAGTTCCCCTCTTCTCCTTGATTGCCATGAAATAGCAAATTAAATCAACCCAAATATAGTAAAAGACAAAGCTGCAGACAGATTTTATGAAAGGTGCAGGGTGATGGAAGGGGTCTGCCTAACAAGAGCAACTCAGAATCGCACTCTAGACATGCTGACCGAATACCATTTCTGCTACAGGCCAGCTGCCCCACAAGGCTCAGCTATCTCTTCTGCAGCAAAACAAAAGGAAATGGATTCATTCTATGGTTTCAGCCCCTGTGCCTAGCTCAGCTGCAACCCTCTCCTATGGACACAAAGTTCATTTCTGTGCCCCATTTCTCATTCCTTTCCTTACCAGTGTCCCTGTAAGAGAAAGGGACAGAAGACTGAGATTTATTCCCAGACTACTGTAAACAATGCCTCCCTCTATCCCCCAGGAAGGTAGAAAGCTTTTTACATTTTGCTTAAAAATGTGTTTGCCCTCCAGTTACATGAACATAAGGAAAATATATGTAACTTTGATATTTGGGGAATCCTGTGGATTCAGGGATCTAGGGACCGTAGGATAAATGTTCCTCTGAGCTGTTTTGCTCCTGTGCTACTTATGCTCTCCTGGAGTCCAGAGACCAAAAGCAGGCAGGGCAGGCAGACTGAGGAGGCTGCTAATCAGCAGGGTGAGGTACCTGTAACAAGTACCTGAGAAACAAAAAAAGCATTCTTGCCAGGAGCTGGCCTTGGCCCAGAGTAGCATGACGCCAAAGGCAGAAAAGATAACAAACCCAGATGTAATGCAGAGTCTGCAGGAGTGCTTCAGAGTTTCCAAGGAAAATTAAAAGCTAATAACCAGCTTACACTTTCTGAGCCCCATGCCCTGTGGAATTCGGCTGAATTTTGGATGAGGTGAGAAAGGGAGGGAAACAAAGGTGACTGGGGAAAGAAATAGGCCTTTCAGGACAGTAGTCACAGGAGTGGCATAAACGCCTGTTCTCACCAGTACCCAGAGGCTCAAAACCTTGTGCGGTTTGGAGTACACTAAAATTACATTTATGTTTGTTTGGTAAAATATATTAATTTTGATGGAAATTTTTTTTGGGGGGGCAGTAGTATGAATAGTTTGAAAAGATGAGAATGGCTACAGCCTCAAATGGCACATAGAAGGTGTAGGGCTGCCTGTACCCCAGGCTGCTGCAGGAGCTGCTGGGGGAGGGACCCTGAGTACAGTGAGTGATTTCACATATCACATCAGTTTAATTCTCCCAGCAGCAGAAGTAGGCATCGTTCTTCCATTTCCAAGGATATGAGTCTGGCCAAGGACACCAGCAGTACTGGGCTGCAATCCTAGCTCCACAACATGCTAAGATCCAGATAAGTCATTTGTGAAATGAGGTAAACACGCCTGCCACCTCTCATTGTGAGGTTTCATTAAGCTGATGTGCAAAAATCCCTCTTTAGCTCACAATGTGTGACCCATAGCACATGCTCAGTAATAGCAAACATGTTTATATTTATGTACATACACATGGTACGTATTTCTCACTCAAGGGAGGTAACCCTGCAAGGTAGTTACCCAGAAAGAGGAGGGGAAAAAAAGCCTTCTTGTGAGAATAAAGGCAAATATTCTAATTGGGGTTTATATACTTCTAAGAAAAATAGTTTACCCCAGGCACAAAGCCTAGACTGTGTTCAAGCAAAAGCAATTTACTTTCTGTCAGTTCAGAAGAGCTATAAATACTAAACAGAGAAAAAAAGTTAATCCAAAATTAAGTGTGGGGATGAAACTATAAAAAAAAATGGAGATCTTTATTACTGTAACTTGCTTATTATATGTGACTTATACACTCAAGAGCCCTGGAATAGGCCAGGTGGGGTGTTAAGACAGAAATTTCACATTAAAAGCAAACTAGAGAACATCTACTTTAAACTACTAATGTCACAGATAGGAGGCTGTGGCTCTTCCAGCAGGGAAACTCCTGGCTGTGCTCCAAAGCTACCCAACCGGTGGTGGAACTGTTGAGGCAGTTTCTGTTAGGAGCCTGCCCTGTGTATCTTTTAGAATTGACTGTGCTTCTCAAAAGTGTTGTCTGAAGGTCCTTCTAAGTGGACTGCAGACCAATCTCTGGTGACATACATGTTTAAAATAAAATGCATATCCCTAATGCAATGTAGATGTCACTTCACTGGAATTTCATCAAAAGCATCTCTCTGTTTGTCATTCATTTTGAAAATCGAGAGTATTTTTACAGAGTTTTAAGGTCTATTTAACATGATCATCTTTGATTTTTCTTTGCCTTTTATTCCTCACCCCAGCAGATCAACCAGCAAGCTCTGCTGAAGCTGCCTGTAAAACACATGCCCTATTCCAAGATGCCATCATCTTTTGCCTAGGCTAAGATAAAAGCCTCACGGCTGGTCTCCTGGCTTCATCTTGTCTCTCACAGTGACATGATCTTCTAAGTGTAGATCAATTTAGCAGATGTGTGTAAAATCTTCCAAGGTTTTCTGCTGCATTGAGAATAATATTCAAATACCTCACACTGCCCTCAAGACCCTGTGTGAACTGGCTCCTTCTGCTCCATCAAGTTCATCTCTTACCCATTGTCCATTTGGTCCTATATGTGCTCCATCTATACTGGACTTTATTCTCTTTCTTGAACACTCCCAGTTCTTTCCCATCTTAGAGCCCTAGTGCTATGTTGCTTCTTTTCGGAATATTCTTCTACCAAAGTCTCTCATGGCAAATTACTTCATGTCACATCTCTATTTACTTGTCACCTCCTCAGATATGCCTTCCCCCAACCACCCTATCTAAACAGAGTCCCTGGTCAAGCTCCATCACATCACTCAGTTTTATTTTCATTATAGCATCTAATATCTTCATGTGTTATTTACCTGGTTTATCCTTGTAATCCCAGCACATGCATCAATGTACGACAATAGCAGATGTTCAGTAAATATGCATCTAATGAAGGTATGGCACTACAAGTAGCACAGATGATACGTGAAGTTCAGCTGAGTCACTGAAAGGGCTTGAGGACTGCCAAGGATATATGAGAAACAGAGCACCAAATGTTAAGGGCTAAAGTGAAATCACTCAATATTATTTCCATAGTCTTAACCTGCTACTGTAACCTCCAAGTGATAGGATATTTTATCCCAACCAATTATTTCTAACTCTCCTAAATATTGTAAATAAAGCTAAGATTTTAAAAGTCACCATTTCCTTGAATATATGATGCAAAACTTTATTAGCTCTACTGTATTCGGTTTATTTTTGTTTTGGCTTTCCGTCCCTTTTTTCTTTAAGCCTTTCAGAAGCATGCTTTCTTAATATTTCTGCCTTTCAGTTGTGGGTTGATTACCAAATTTTGACCCAAACTTTTAGTAATTGGGCAGTAAGAAAACAGACAGTGATCAAGGAGCTAGGACCCTGAACCTGATTTTGCATCCTTGAATTAACCTGTGATTTGCATTTTTTAAAAAACCTCTAACTATGCTGCAGAATGCAATAATCACAATTCCTACCAGATGGTTTCCAAAGTACAAAGCCATATGTGATTAGCATGGGATGAAGAAATGAGAATAGAAATTATGTGCAATCTACTGAGTCTACCTGCCTGTAAATAGCACTGCACTCTTAGCCAGTCATGCCATAGACTAGCCAGCCAACATTCTTCAGGAGAGCAAGAGCCTGCATTTTCTCTGAGATGCCTGATCCTCAGCTTGGTCCATGCTTGAAGTGCTTGAAATAATATATAAGTTTTAAATTCTGTAGTTTGGTGGGTTTTTTTCTAATTTTTTTTTAATCTGAAGGTGCCTTGTTCACTAAACATGTTTTTAAATCTCTAGCAAATTGCATGACTCTGCATATTTGGGAGAACTTGAACTTGAAACAAGATCCTTTCTCTCTTTTCCTTTCAGATCCTATTGTGGATTCTACTGCCTATGAACTTCTTGAAGCCAGGAAGATTGCCTGAGGTGAGGAATGAGTTATCTTCACTTCATAGGGGAAAATATTACTTCCTGTTTAAGTGACACCCATCTCAAAGAGTGGAAATTTAGGAAAATACAGTGTGTTCAAAGCTAAATTTGTTTAAACAGATATAGTGATTAGCTTTTCTACTGTCAATAGGAAAAAAAATACCTTATCAAGGGATGAGATCAGTAACCATTTAGAATAGAAAATGCCTTATGAGGCTATTAGATAATTGGTCATTGGAGAAAGAAGCCTCATGAATTTTTCAGATGCACATATGGAAATTATCCCTTCTGAGCAGGTCAGACAAATGAATATATGAATCTCACAATTTTAGTCACAATGTGTACTATTAATGAAAGCCAGGATCCATTTATAAACTCTTGTGATCATTTCCAAAATCTAGGACAAAATTACTTCACAGCTTATTAACTTACTACAAATTTACTTAAAGCTATAATGCAAGAATAAATTTAAATTCCAAAACTAAAATGTAAATAAGGTATAATGAAAGCTTTCTTGGAAGGGGGCTCTTTGGATTGGGAGATAAAAATAAGTTCCAATTATTGTAACTAATCATTACTCAAAATGATGTGAAAATATTACAATATGTTTGGAAAATACAAAAACACATTTCCATTTTCCTTTGTTGCCACACTTGTCCTCATAATTACCAATTTTTACTTGGCAACAAATATTTTATCAAGTACCTCTATTATAATTTAATTAATATTGCCACTAGTAATAGTATTTAAGTCTCTTTCTCTTTTTAGGTAATATCAGAGTCTTCAGAAATGAAAACCCAAAGAAATGGTGAAACAGTGTCTTTTGTGGACAGTTGTGCAAAAGTATGCTTGGAGGACAAAGGGCATTATCTGATGATAATAATCGAGGGGCAATTTAGCAAGATCCCCAAGTTCAGGTTCTTTTTGATTTCCCTCTGAGACATTCCTAACTTCCAGGTATAAGGTCTAATACTGATCACAGGAAAGTCTTCAGGTGCAGAGGAAACAAGGCCTGCTTTAGGAGACAATAGTGGAGAAATGAAAAAACTTCTGCTTATAGGCAATGTGTCATATTTGGGAATAGAATGTTCTAACCCCATCAATAGTTAAACAAGAAATCTGGCTTACAATATAAAAACATACACTAAATTAGGTAAGATATTGCATTAATGCCACATCTTGTCATTAATAGGTTTATTATCAATATATGAAGCAATCTGAAAAATAGCATTAGTTATTCTAGCATTTGAGGTCAAATAAACTGCAGTATGTTCAATTTGACTACCAAAGCACATTGTCACACCTATTCAGAGTCTGAAATTGTCCCAAGTTCCATAAAATGACTTAATTTTACTCATTTTCTATTTTTTTTGTGCAAGATGTGTGTGTGTGTGTGTGTGTGTGTGTGCGTGTGTGTGTGTGTGTATTGGTGTTTTAGGTATCTTTTAAAATAAGTTTTGCTACTTTAATTATAAATTTTATCAAATACTATAATGCTTTATGTACAGGCAGATTCAGTGAATATGTTTTTAATGTACTTTAACACCAGTAATAAATAGTGACTGATCACAAATACTTACACCAAACTTGGCATAATATAATTCAATAAATCTTATCAAGTCTATAGAAAACACTATATCATATCTATGGTTATCATCTGTTATAGCAGAAACCTCATCCCAAACTCATACCTACAGAGAAAATAAATGGTTAATCACCAGATATCACTGCTTCTTTTGAGAAGTTTAGTTCTTTGTTTATTAGAGCAGTAGGTGAACAGATTGCAAATTCGAGGCCCAACCACAGCAACTCAGAGACACCCTGTATCAAAATGAAAGAGAAAATGTACTGGGGATGTCATTCAGTAATAGTGTGCCCCTGAGATTAGTCCCCAGCATATTAAGAAAAAGAAAACAGGAAAAGAAGTAGGTGATAAAGATGAGAGTAGCTTAAAAAGCCAGCCCTGGTGGCTATTTCCTTGATGCATGGGAATAAGCAGCCACTGCTCTTGAGCAAAGTGAGTCGCATCTTCATTTTTTGGTTTGCCCTATGATATGACTATCATTATTAAAACAATTGCATTATTAAAATCCATACATCAAGAAGAACAATGTTATTTGCTCTCTAAAATTCTAGCACCCTATACTATAATTTCCTTTCCCATTCTGGTTGCCATTGTGGTTAAAATGTGAATTGTTTTTACACTGAGATTTCTTGGTAATATAAACATGCGGAACCTGCTTATAAAAAACGTTCTCATTTTATCTCAACATGTTCTATTTAGAAGTTTACTTTTTGTGGTAAAAGTGTTTTGGGGAGTTTTTTGTTTGTTTGTTTGTTTGTTTTTTGCTTGTTTAGTTTTGTAGTTTGATGTTAGCTATTTATTTGCTTATTTTGTCTTTGTTGGTAAAGGGCATATTATGGAGATGTCAGCTATAACATTTGGGTGGAAGTTAAACATGCAATTATCTGAACACTTTACCTACAATGTGCCAAACATCTGAACACTGAAAATTTTTCTCAAATGAATCAGATGATCAGAAATCATGCCACACTTAGACACTGTCTTGCATTGAAGACTGCTTCCATTAAAATATCAGGCCCATATAACTTGCATGTCATCCATAGAGTAGATCTCAGTTGGGGAATTCCCACAAAAAGAAGGTTGCTAAACATCTGAATAGTCACCAGAAAAGGCTTCCAGGGACAGGACATACAAGAGCACCAATCACCAACTCAATAAGTCATCCAATAAGTATATGCAATGCTTATATTTGGACTAGACTCTGGTTTTGGAAGTACATTTAGAGCGTGACATATTTAAATTTCCTTCAAGAAAAATCCCCCTGCCACACATTTACCCTCCTTATAAGCATTGAAATTTTGGTTTGGTTGACTTTTGACCAAGTGTATTACATGGGGCCTTCTGATTGGCAGATCCCTGCCTTTTATGCATTGAGACTACAGTATATTATTCTAAAAGTTACCTTATAGAAGAGTACACAGAACCTATCACCCACTTGGAAGATGTATTGAGAACCTCACATGAACCATCTTATAGGATTAACATTTAAAACATCTTATTATTGTTTAATCTCTTCCCCTCCCTCCCCCTCCTCCCTCTCTCTCCCACCCTCCCCACCCCCCTCTCCCCAGCCCCCTTCTCTCTCATCTCAGCTAGAAAATGCTGTGCAGGTGTTATTCATCATTTAAAATACACTCTGTTACAGACAATTTAATTTATGTGCCAGAGCAAATACACAGTTACAGACAATTTGTTTAATGCAACCAGGAAGTCTTGGTATCTGACCACAGCTCCTATTGGAACAGGAGCAACTAAGGACAGCAGGAAAGAATTTAGCAAATTTAATACAGAGAAGGGAGAGCTTGCCTCACTGCCTATATTGCCTTTGATGATTTCCTGTTGTAGAAATTCTTCTTTTTGGACAAATAAGGACAGAAGCAGAAAATAACAGTACAATTTAGAATTTTTTCCCTGTCAAAGAACAGCAGATGTATCTTGAGAGATGTATAGCAGTGTTATGTTTTGTGGATGAGCAACTTAAGGGAACAAGAACCCAGGCAGCAGCTACAAATTGCCAGGATAAGAACTTGACCTCAAAATGAGGAAGGGAGAAGAAATCAGGGAAGATGTGCAGAGCGCCAGAGCCTAAGCCCACATTTTAGAACAAGAAAGATACAACTCAGGAGAGAAGAATCAAGGGACACTGCTGTGTCTCACACACCTCAGGGACTCACAGCTGCCTAGCGCTCCCGCACCCACTGTCATTGGGCAGCAATGGCTCTGAACCTGAGCAGGACTGGCCCTGTCAAGGATGAAATCTGGTCCTGTAGAAAAGTAGAGGTTGAGAGCAGTCAGAGACTGGCATTTGCCTTAAGAGAGCTATCATTTTCTTGTCAATGTCTGACTTCTTTGCAGGTAGGCTTATTTGGCCCCAATCTTTTTCTAATGATAAATATTCTCTAATGTTAACTCTTTTTTTATTCATTTCTATTTTTTTTTTTTTTTTCAAAAACATTACCTTTGACTGTGGTGTTCACTTTTGGTTGCTTTTGTTGAAAAAGAAATCTTTTTTGTGTAAAGGGGATAAAGTCCACTAATTAGTCTTCTCAAATTAATTGTAGTACCAGTTCTTATTTATTCAGAATCTTAGTATAATGATCATAGGCTCTGATGCTGGCTACAGTCTAAATGTACTGTAATATAAATACAGATACCATTAGTAGCAGAGAATTTCCTATCAGATACTCTGAAGTTAATGAATCTGTGTAGTACATTTCAGACTAATTGCTCCTTCCTTCTCTGATATGATGTGAGTGGATTATGAGTTACATAAACAATTGACTCCTCTTCTCAAACAAAGTCAAGAGGCTGAAATTACCCTAAGAGAAAGACTTTCATGTCTTTGACCTGACATTGACCACAATTTTCAACTTTCTAGATATAAAGGATAAGTAGAAAATATCAGATATTCAAAAATCCTCATTCCTTTTAATTATCTTTTAATTAACTTTCTATGTCCTTTTAATGAAGATTCAAGTTTTTTATAATCATACAGAGTTCATGACTCCTGCATATCCTTAATGCCACTGAAGCCAGAATTTTACATAATAATTGGTTACTTAAAATGCAATAGCATGGTAGACAAGCTATAAGCTGATGGCTTTGAATTAGCATAGTCTTTGATAAGATTTTTATTCCACTGCCTTGGGAATCATATGCTGTTGGACAGAGTTGTTTAAAACTGGACAAAAATCAGAAATAATGATAACTGAAATCCCTAAATCAAATGGCTTAAACTTCAGTGAACCAGAGAAAAAAAATCAAATTGGTTCAAGAATCATTACTTCTTTTCATTCTGTCTCCACTCTACTTCACCACTTCCAAGGTAGCCCAGCAAAAAAAAAGTGTAAAGGACTTTTAAAAAACTGTTTAAGTAGATGGAAATGGTTAACAACCCTGATTTGATCATTATTCAGAGCCCACAAATATGTTCAATTAAATAATATATAGATATATTTTTTGATACCAGGGATTGAACCCAGAGGCACTTTACCACTGAATCACATCCCCAGCTCTTTTTATTTTTTATTTGGAGATGGGGTCTCACTAATTTGTTTAATGCCTCACTAAATTTCTGGCTTTGAACTTATGATCCTCCTGCCTCAGCCTCCAAAGTTCCCAGAATTACCAGCATGTTGCACCATCCCCAGCAGTAATAATCAATTTTCAGAAGTATTAAGGACAAAGAATGGCAAGTGAATCCAAAATTATTTCATTAAAAAATTTAAATTCTTAAGGAGCAAAAATTCTACTCTGCTTCAAATACTGTTTTAGTCAGCATTTTTAACGCTGACCAAAAAGACCCAATGAGAACAATTAAAGGAGGAAAAGTTTGTTTGCCTGAGAGTTCCCAAGGTTCAGTCTCTGATTAGCCAACTCCATACCTCTGGCTCTGAGGTGGGGCAGAACATCATGGCTGAAGGGCAGGGTAGAAGAAAGCAGCTTAGGACATGGCAACTAGGAAGCAGTGAGAGAAAGGTCTGCTCACCAAGTACAAAATATAAAACCCAAAGGCATACCCCCAGTGATCTGCTTCTTCTAGCTACTTCCTACCTGCATATATTTACCATCTGGTTAATCCCGATCAGTGAATTAATCCACCTTTTAGGTTAAAGCTCTCATAATCTAAGCATTTCATCTCTGAATCTTCTTGCATTGCCTCACACATGAGCTTTTGGGAGACACCTCCATTTAAACCATAACATACAGTAATTTTCTCTGAAGATTGTCTTGAGGTCCTCTGTAAAATGTCAGTCACCTGGTGTTACTATTTCCCTATTTTGGATAATCTTATCTAGGGTTATAATACCTGTTGCTTTTGAACTTCATAACAAATTTAGTTTACAGTGTAAACAAAAATAATTGTAACCCAGCAGGAGACAAGTTTAAACTACCTGAGACAATAGACTACACCCAAGAAACCTGTTCTGCTTATGGCTTGCACAGGAATGAATGTTAGGCCTGGTGATAATTATTGTAATCTCTTCATTTAGTAGATGTAAAAATTTAAAGGCCAGAGACTACATGAGTTACTCAAAATCTCAAGTTTTCCTTTCATTAAGGTGCATTGAGTAATTCATATACTTTTAAATTTTTTTATTATTTAGTAGCTGGAAATATGACATATGCTTCAAAATATTAAGATTTTATTCCCTAAGACTGGGGTTGTAGCTCAGTAGAGCACTTGCCTAGCATGTGTGAGGCACTGGGTTCAATCCTCAGCACTGCATAAAAGTAAATAAATAAAATGAAGGTATTAAAAAAACACATAGCACTTTTAAAAATTTCATTTCCTTTACGATTTTATATGAAAATATTACCATTTTAAATTTATTTTCTATGCTCCACTCTATATGTTACTATAATGTCCAATCTATAGTATTTATGGTATTACCATACTGTATTTATTTTGGACTTCATCTCAGTTAACCTTGTTTACTGGGGTTGGCCTATACTCGTAAATCTGTTTGCTCCGAAGATAAAGCTTAACAGTATTGTTTACTGTTTCCTGAAAATTGCACTCCAATGAATTATTGAGAGATATTTATACATTTGACATATCTGTGTGATGAAAGTTAAACTATTTACCTAAAGATATTTCAAAATATAATATTTCACACCAATATCAATAGATTTTCCTTGCATTTCCTCTTATTTTTCTTCATTCACTTCAATCATGCCTAGTTGTGGGACACTTTCTTAGATTGTTGGGTTATTCTGGAGCCTGAAATGTAGATGAATAGTGACAGTCATTCATATTCTAAAGGCCAAGGCTTATTCAAATCCAACTCATGGGGAGAATTCAGAACCCTGAAGGGGAAACCTCACATGCCAGACAGGTCAGTCCTTATCAAATCAAGTGAAAAATCTACATATCTGGAGAGCCACCCCCAAATCTCCCAGACAACTTAACATCTCCTAAGAACTCAGAAACCAAGAATTTGTTCACTTTTACTTTATTATTTAAAGACTTGGTGCTTATTCAAAAAATGTTAATTCTGATACCTCTAAAATCATGATTCTCAACCTTTTTGATCTCTGAACACTTTATACTCTTAGAAATTTTAAAGACCCCACAAAGTATATCCCCCCAGTACTGGGGATGGAACCCAAGGGTGGTCTACCACTGAGTTATACCCCAGCCCTTTTTCTTTTTCATTTTGAGACAGGGTCTTGCTAAGTTGCTGAGGCTGGCCTTGGATTTGCTATCTTCTGCCTCAGCCTCCAGAATCCTTGGGATCACAGGCATCACCATGGCCAAAGAACTTTTTATTTTGCAGGTTATATTTACCAATATTTATACTATTCAAGATTAAAACTGAGAGTTAAACTTTTATTTAATTTTAAGAAACAATCAACTATTATTAAAATAAGTGACATCTTTTTGAAAATGACATAACTACATTTTTCAAAACAAATTAGTATATGACATTACTTATAATTTTGCAAATCTCTTTACTACCTGGCCTGTTAGAAAAGAGCTGGATTCTCATATCTTCTTCTGTAACCAATTTTTGTGATCCATTATTTTGGTTGAATTGTAAGTAGAAATTTAGGGCTTGTGGAGTCATGTAATTGGAAAAGGCAGAATATCGTGGACCTTCTCAAATGGTATCATTGACTCACAAGGGTCCAAGGACCACATTTTGATAACCACTGCTCTAGAAAATACAAGGCTTTATTCCTTTCAGTGGTTGGAGTATATGACTACTGAAAAGTCTCAATTTCACTATTCATTAGTGAAAATGAGAACCCTTTGCCCAGAAGATATACAAGCTTCTCAGCTACATTTTTTCACAGTGGTTCTTCAGCCTGTGTATCTGAGCAGGGGCATTTTATTCAACAACTCTCCCATATTCTGCTGTACTGCTCTTCAGACATTCTGGACTTTATGAAACCTTCTGTTATGTCCTCTAGAAGTCTTGAAACTCAGAGGAAAACTGCCAATTCAAACCCATATGTGAATCTGTATTTCTATTAATCCTTAACCTATAAGACCTGACAGGATCCCCCATTCTAAGTCATCATGGTGCTTTGCAATGAAGCATATTGCTATGGTTCTCTTATCCCCTTACCAATGACACCTCAATTTTTGGTGGTCCTGGAAATGCTTGGATGATTTTTGACTTTATATACATGTTTGCAATTCTTGTTCCTCAGGGATATATTGTTTATCTCTGGCATCATTGAAATAACAATTTTCAACCAAATACTCCACATTACTGTATCTTTTATAATAAAAATTCTTATCTGATCCCAAGATTTTCTAGCTAAGAAGGACTAAATGACTTTCCCAAGCATATGTAGAAAAAAATGGCAAAATTTATACCCATCCCTTTGTGGACACAGAACATCAGTGTGGTTAGACAATCTACTGAACTGGATGTGGAAACATTACACAGTTGACCCCACTAACCCTAATTCTCAATATTAGAGTCATGTTGAGGGAGATGAGGACCTTCCTGACAGAACTATGAATTAGTTAAGAAACTCTAAGAATGAAGATCAATCCCAAGTAAAACCAATCAAGGAGAGAAATCTCCTTGATTTCTCTATCAAGGAGAAATAATTCAAAACAGTTCTGTCCAGATGTTATGCCATTCCTGAGCTATGTTTGGAAATATCCCGTGGATAAAAATTTGTGTAGGTATTGAGGATCCAATAAGCCTTAAGGTGTTGGTCCTGTCAGCACCTTTATAGTACCTTCTGCATAAAATTGGTTTTGAGTTGCCCTCTATTCTGGGAGGAAGAAATGGGTGTCCAGGGAGTTGTCCATGGTCCTTATCCCAGGGAGTCACTTTTCAACCTGCCTTTCCAGCTTAGGTCTGCATTGCTTCCAAGTATTTCTAGACTACCCAACTTCTTTATGAGTCTTGCTATGATTATTTCTTGAGATTGTGCTGTGTTTCTTTTGCCCAGAAACTTTTCACTGCGTGTTAATATTTCCAGCCCTACCTATCCCTCTCCTGCTTCGTGGTAGCTTCATCTTTGTCAAGAATCTGCCTACCAGCTTCTGTTCCTGGACTGGCTTCCACTGGTCCAAGCATACTGCCCTGCTTGATACAGAACATTGGCCAAGAATGAACCTAAGAGCAACTAGTAAGCATGATTTAAAGATGACTGAAATCCTGCCCTGCCCCAAGGCATCTCCTTTGAGACTTGCAATGTGACTAAACTCTCATTTGAGAATGTAGCATCAAAGAACAATAGTGACTGAATTTATTTAGGCACTGGATTAAACACTAGGTTTATAAATTTTGTCTAATTGATATTCACACTATCTCCATCAGATCAATATTATTATCTCCAATTTACAGGGAACCAAGGCTCAAATAAGTTAATAGTGAGTCCAGTTTCACACAACAGGTACATAGCACAGGTAGTCTCATACTGAAGTCTGTCTCACTTTATCTAGTGCATTCTACCTTGAAGAATAGTCTAGAAGAACCTGAGGCATCCTTAAATTCATGAATGTTTACATGTGAACAACACATGACATTTGACTTTTAGTATATCTTTGATTTGGATACTTTTTCATTTTGATGCAGGTTTATTCATGTTTGACCAAGGGTAGGAAAGGTATATGTTTTTTGCTAACTGACTGATTGAGTGCAGGTGTAAAGCTCTGTCATTAAAAACCTCTAACCCCTTTCTCTATACCAGGTGACAAGTGATTAAAGTCATAGCGACTTGCTCCAGGTCAAAAGCTTATTGACCAACACAAAGCAACTTTAACATTGTTTGAGCTTAGAAATTCCATTAATGACATAATGCTCCATAGCCAGAATGAAGGAAAGTGTTGCAAGTGATGGGTTTAAGTGTCATTCTTTGAGAGCCAGATATGGTTATCTCCATTAGCTTTTTTTTTTTTCACACTTTTAGAGTTCATTTTCTAGCTTTATTCAATCTTCAATCCCTTCTATTTTCAAGATTCCAGAGCTCAGAGAACAAGCACTTCCTCGACCCATCAGCTACTAGTAACACAGGATAATCACTTCCTCGCAAGGTCCTTTACTTAGTCACATTGTTTGCCATATAAAATTATAGTCCATAGTTCTGGGAATTAGAAAATATATTTTAGGAAGGGGCAGTTCTTCTAGCCAACTGCAGCCCATCCTCTGGTCTCCAAAGATTCACATCCACTCATGTGCAAAATGCATTCACACCATTCTGGCACACTCCCAAATCTCAACCTATTACAGCATCAATTCAAAATCCATTTAAACCTCATCTAAAAGACTCATCTAAATGCCATTGTCTCAGAAGTCTCCAATAATTTAGATTTCTCATCTAAATCATCTACATCAAGAATGGGTTAGATGCTGAGTATGCCATCCTGGAGCAAAATTCCTCTGTCACTTCTCATAACACATAACTTTTATCTAAATATTTTCCCTTTAGCATTAATATTAAAGTTTTGAGAAAAATCAAAGCTTCCGTAAGACCTCATAGGCATTTGTTTTTATTTGGTTAGATTCAGTTTTGTTTTTTGCTTAATTGTATTACAAATGGATGAAAGTTAAACAGCTCCTCTTCAAAGTCAGCCAGAAGTGTTTGATATGTTGGTGCCTGAAGTGAGAGTACATCCTGATATCTTAATCAGTCACATTAGCTTCTCCTGGCTTTGAAAATCCTATAGTCTATTCCTGGAGATTTGACTGTTTCTGCTGCCTTTAATTGCATTGTCTACCATGTGACAGACATAATCTTCTGTATACACAATATTTTTCCAAGTCAAAGCTGTATGAAGAGTATTTTAAGATAATTACGTTGACAAAGTGACAATTAGATGTACAAACTTGGGTGAAAATTCAACATATGTGGTTGTGTCATTTCAAATAACTAAGTGACACACAGATAAACAGAAATCTTTCTTTACATACAACTTCGTTGCTCATGCAGACATCTTAGGTCACAACTGACTCATCTACTTAGCTACTGTTGAATTATTTGGGGTTAAGTAAGAGATATTTTCCAATAGCAGAAATGTGAAAATGCAAGCCATGTGTATCTCAGACTTAAGATAATGCAGTTATTTCTACATAATGAAATATTCTTTCATAGTGTCATATTTTATAGCTACACATTATTTTATTGTAGTGTCTTCTCTTTTCAAACCAGTTCCTTCTCTTTTCAAATGACATGAAGGCTGTTTCCAATATTTATTTAACTGGAGTTTGCAATATATACTTTCATATGAAATAGATTTCACATATTTCAATATTTATTCCAGAATGTAACTTAATGGGAATTTAGAAGATATCTTGGATTAATATGTAAATAATAAGG
Source organism: Glaucomys volans (assembly GCA_020662805.1). NCBI lineage: Eukaryota > Metazoa > Chordata > Mammalia > Rodentia > Sciuridae > Glaucomys > Glaucomys volans. The sequence goes on along the minus strand of JAJEJO010002708.1, from coordinate 222,008 downwards.
TATTATTAAAAACTCAATTTCTGATTTGTTGTCTTCTTAATCCTTATTTTAACTTGCCAAGAATATTTTTTGTTTGAATAGATTGACAGGGTAGCCCATTAAGTCATTATCAATCATGAACATTTAGATGTTAGATGTCCACCAAAAGCTTATTTGTGAGACAATGCAAGAAGGTGTAGAGATGAAATGATTGGGTTATGAGAGCCTTAACCCAATCAGTGAATTAATCCCTTGATAAGGATTAACTAATGGGTCACTGTAGACAGGTAGGGTGTGGCTGGAGGAGGTAGGTCATTAGGGGGCATGTCTTTGGGATTTATATTTGTGCTGTTAAGCAGAACTCTCTCTGCTGCCATGCTCCCAGCTGCTTTCCTCCATCACACTCCTGCCATGATGTTCTGCCTCACCTTGAGCCCTAAGTAATGGAGTCTGCCATCTATGGACTGAGACCTCTAAAACCATGGGTCCCCAAATAAACTTTTTCTCCTCTAATTGTTCTTTCCTTGCCCTTTGGTCACAGCAGAAAAAAAAAAAAAAAGAACAAAAAACTAACCAAAACAAACAAAACAAACATCTTACTTACACCCTTGTCTATTGGAGGCATTTCATTGCGTCAGAATGACCTGGCAAAGAATGGCCCTGTGAGCTGTGGGGAATGAGGGGTTAGGGGAAAGACCTGGCTCATGAGGGAGTGAGTATAAGTGAAATGTAGCCTTGCCCATCAGAGTCACCTAAGAATCACTAGCAGATAAGCTTGTCGAGTGGGCAAGTGAGGAAAGGTGCTAACAAGAATGATGGACAATGGTAGAAGTCAAACAATATCTAATTCTTAACTTACCCTAAGGATTCACCCTATGTAATCCAATGCACTTGTCACTACCCTTCCTCTGCTGTGAAAGGACAGGTTCAAATAGTGATCAGTAGACTGTTATTAGGCAATTATGGAAAATGGAGGCACCATATTGGCTTTGAAGCACCAACTCATAGACCAAGTGTCATAACATGGGAGGAAGGTCACGACCAGGAACTGTCCAGGTTCACACACCATTGGGGCCAGGAATGGGACCTTCTGCTAATGTAACCAAAAGCTCAGTCCTTAATCCCAATGCCAGTTCAAAAGGGAAACACAGGGGACTCCTGCCCTAGGAGCTGTGATTCTGCCCATCAGAGAAAACAGAGGACTTTTAAAGGAGCTATTCAAAACCTATATTATAGGTGCTCTGGTAGGGAGTCCCAGGATGCTCTGAGGGTGTTAGGATTTACTTTGTTAATTTGGGAGATACTCACTTCCTAGATTCTCTGGCAGACATCTCCTTTCGGTGGAGCACTGATAACTCAAGGTAATCTTGTTCCCTGCCCCCAGAGTATGGATGGGGAGAGGGAGAAGAGGAAAAGAATATGTCTTCTAAAAAATAAGCCTTAGAAAGCCGGGCATGGTGGTGCACGCCTGTAATCCAAGCGACTTGGGAGGCTGAGTCAGGAGGATCCCGAGTTCAAAGTCAGCCTCAGCAACTTAGCGAGGCCCTTAGCAACTCAGTGAGACCCTGTCTCTAAATAAAATACGAAATAGGACTGGGGATGTGGCTCAGTGGTTGAGTGCCACTGAGTTCAATCCCTGGTTCCAAAAAAAAAAATAAGCCTTAGAGCATATTCAGAGTTTATATTCAAAAGGTAAAGTGGACCACTGTTACACTAAGAGAAAAGCATATCTATTTCACGTTTCTTCCTTTTTCTATTACTTAAGATTTTTATTTAAATCTTCAATAAATGAAGTCTGGGCTTATTCTTCAACATGTTGCTTTGTCCAATTGTATAATTCCTTTCTATGAATCATTGTATTCTTCCACATTTTCTAATAAATTCCCAGTGATCATTTCTTTCCTACCTTCTGTCTGCATACTTAGATTCAAATCATATTCAAGCAGAGCCAAAAGAGTCATGTACAGAGGTGAAATGGCAAAAACCCCTGAAAAAGACACAAAAAGAAGTAAGAGGCATTGTGTTTACTGACAAGGCTGCAAGTCAAGTCATGGCTCTCCCCAGGTCTTCCCCCTCCAATTAGATTCATTTCTCCCTGGTAGATAGACTGCTAGGGATGGTGTGTGGTGGTGGAATAGGCATCCTGGCCTCACAGTTAACCTGCAGTGCTCAGAAGGGGGCTCAGCAAGCATTGTCCCAACTCCAAAGGAGGAAAGGAGCCCATTGTCTCTTTATAAAAGCTTAAAATAGAACTGCCCTTTTAAATGCTGCATGACATTGTAAAAGCTCCCCTCTATTTTCTGGCTTGTTAGAACCACTGGGTCACTCATCCATAATGTTGCTCTCTAGGTTTCCTGAATCTAATTCAGAGCCCTTTCCTCATGTATATACCAAGTTACATTTTTTTCCAAAGTTGAATTGCATTTCGTGTGTGTGTGTGTGTGTGTGTGTGTGTGTGTTTTGTGTGTTTGCTTTAAGCTAAATTTAGTACACTGTGTCTCAATTCTTAATGGTGTCTACAACAACTCCCAAATTAGAAAGCTCTCCAAACTTCACCAGCAATGTGTTATTTTCTTACTTGTTTCAAACCTTCTCACTGTGTTAGCATAACAACTAATATTTTATAGTGCTTTACAGTTTACAAAATACTCTCAAACATACCATCTCCTGAAAGGATGTGTTATTAGGAACTCTCTTTACCAAAACTGTGGGTTTGGTCCCCAGAATCTCTCTTTCTTACACATGCACATGCACACACATTAATTGATTAGTCAAAGATTGCACAACTACAAATAATGGAGACTGAAACTGGACATCTGTCTCCAAAGGCCATGGGCCTTTATACAATCCCGTGATGCCTCCCTTCTTGACCAGTTCCTGTCCATTTATTTGCACATAAGAAATTATGGACAGCAAATATAATTATTATTTGATGGAAAAGAGAACAAATCTCAGTGTCTAGAAGACTATTTTTGACCATAGATTTTTGGTCAGAAATATGTTTTTCATGTTTTTGTCCACATGAAAGCAAGATATACCAAACAGTGGCAGGTGCTTTAAAAGATGTGAATGACTGACATTTATTCAATATTATGTTGTACAATACTCATTATGAGGTGCTTTCCAAGTACTAGCTCAATTAATCAAATAACAAACCTATAAAGAAAGTACTCAGGTTGTAGATGAAGAATAACGGTTGTAAGATTATGCAAGTCACTCAGGCATGTAAGTGGTCGGGACTTAAGCCCAGCACACGTGGTTCCAGTGAGTATGCTATTAACCACTGAACCATTGGAATAAAGAGAGCTGGTTCCATATTCAACCTTAAGTTAGAATTTCTTCTGCACATTGACTGATTGCATTAACTTAGGAAATATTTAATCTCCCTGAAGTTCAGCTTTTCTATTTGTGAAATTATTAAATAAGTTTCAGAAATCAGCACCTAATTTGTAGCCAGTAAATGTCAGCTAGTGTTCTACTGACATTACCCACCTCAAATATGTATTGAGCACCTACTATGTGTACTGGATTATTTCTCTGAACACTGCTTTTAGAAGCTCCATCTCTTCTGCATACCAGAGTCCAAGGCTAACCAAGCACTGTTCCTTCTTTTCTGTATTTGAACCCTTCTCTCACTGTACAGAGTCAGGGTTACTCATCTTCAACCTGATGTGGGTCGCTGCTGTTTCAGGTGAGGGTGTAACTGTAGCATCTTTTGTTTTACAGCATTATTACCACTCCATTTTTTCTCAATATCTTTTTCTTCAATATGCCTAATTCATGTGGTTATTTTTCTAGGGTTATTCGAGCACACTGTGCATAAAAAAAAAAAAAAAAAAAAAACCTCTTTTCACTACAGCCATCCCTATTTACATAATTTAAAATCTCAAGGTACCTCTCATCTCATCATCTCAAGGTACCTCTTTTTCCTGATCCATCTTCTTTTTTGCTGATAGACTGGATCATGGACTAATCCCTTGGAGACAGAGCATGACTTTTGATGGTTCTCTGCTCTTGGGGGGATTTGTTTTCAGACCTGTTTGCCCCAACTATTAATTGTCTTCCTGCAAGATTTTATTTTTCTCCTTCATCAGCTCCTAGAATTTACTGATTATATTTTCACTTTGCTTTTGATTTACAATGCTTTGGTGAAACACTTGTGTTAAGACTCACTTCAAAGGGAAGCATTTTATACACAGTATGGCAGTGTCTGTTGCATTCCTCTAGGAATACGGCCAGAACAAAATCTCTAAGCTCAAAGTCAAATCTAATGCCATTGCAATAAAACAAATTCAAAATGCCTTTAATTAGAGCAGATGTTTTATGATCTGAATATTTCTGTAAACTCAGTCCATACGGCCAATGTAGCCAAAATTAGAACACATTAAAAAGCATAAAATTGTAAATTGGACATGTGGATAAGCTTTATTGATATTACAAGATATTATAGTAAGACTTTTTGTCAGATTCCCTCATTTGGGGGCACCATATTCAAAAAACAATACAAGTGTGAGCTGTGCAGACATGATTAGAAGTTGAACCTATTTGGATTCACAGTGCTCACTCCAGACAATTACATTTTTAAACTTTTAGCAGATGGCCAGAATTAAGTCATCAGTGGAGCCAATATTCAGTCAGATATACCATTGGCAAGGATTTAACTTCACCTAGAAATAAGCTTGTGGATGGAAACTGCTGAATCTGATCCTGACCTTCTGTAACTTTGGCAGAAAAGCTGCCTCCATTGTGAAGTCCTGGCATCCATGCATAAGGCTCAAGCCATGGTCAACATGGTGGGAAACCTGTCATTGAATGGGGGTGGGAAAGGCAAATGAATCTGCTGAATTGGTGGTTTCTTTGTATAAGTTAATATAAACATACATACATTAATGGAAGGCATATTTCTTATTCCTATAATTTTCATACTCTCTTGACATAATTAAATGGAAGAAAAAGGAAATAGCAAAGAATATTCTTCTGTAAACTTACAATGATTATACTAACAGCCAATACTCTTGAGTGTTTACTGTATGTCAGGGATGGTGCAAATTCTTTAGATGTTACCTTCTTAAATCCTCACAATGTCCAGTGAGACAGAACTGTCTTTATTCCCATTTTGCACCTAAAGAAAGTAAGGCAAATGGATTTCACACAGCTGGTAAATGGCAGGTGAACTAAAAAGAATCTGCAGAGTCTTGTCCTAAGGGGGTTTATCTGTGACCTCTGAGAGGATAGTTTTAGGAATTATTGGTGAGAGTGGGAAGAGAACCTGATTTTCTTATTAGCAAAATCTCTGGAATCAAGGACATGAGGGGAACCTACAACCTCTACACCTTCATCTACATAGTTGATGATGCCCTGAATGTTTCTCACCCAGGTTGTTTGGTTCTAGTGTGCTCTTCACCTTCACAGTCCTACCTCTTGATTTAAGTGGCTCCTAACTTTACAAAGCCAATTTAGTTACAGTTTGAATGCTGCAACAATCTTGTCAGACAAACCATCTCCTTTTCTGGACTAACAGCAAAGGCACAAAGAGATTTCAGGAGACTGATCAAGAATGCAGGGTTAGTTGGTGGTGGTCCATATGAAAAGTCATTAACAGCACAGTACCATTGAACTTATCATGGAACTATTCTTCAGAGTCATTGTTAATCTTTGACTCAGGTTTCCACAGATAAGACTGGTGGGGATGCTTCCTCATGTGTGTAGTGGTGTTGAAGTCTTCCGTAACAATTGACAAGATCCATGATATCCTGTCACCCTTTACCCTACTAGGTAAAGGACCTGTCACATGGTACTTGCATTTGAAATATGCATTTTGCCATCTTGTGATTTTACCTAACTCATATTACCCAGCTTTCAAAGACAGGGAAGTAAGAAGCAGGCAGTATAAATTCAAGGTCTTAGTGAGTCACAGAGCAGATAGATCCCAGGCTGTTCAGTCTCTAAGCAACATGTCTCTCTCCCTGTGCATAGGCAGGACATTGAACTATGTGTGTTTTGACATCTGAGACTCATATTTACAGGTTTATAAAACTATTGGTCGCTATAAAGTTACTGAAACATGCCTTCAGGGAATGTTCTATCTAGTCATATTTTTTGTAACAAATCAATAAGGAAGTAAACATATCTTGGTCCAGTCACTGTTTACCCAAGCCATGATTTAAAGGTAGAAAAAGTAGCAGGGGTTTTTCATCTCATTTCCTACCAGTTTATAAGTTTGTTAGCTTGTGGCTGCTATTGTAACATTAAGTTAAAGCTATTTCAAGGCCAGTATTGCTCTAAGGCAATAGCAAGTTTTCAGTAGCTGCAGACATAGGTGAATGTACAGGAACACTTCAGAGACTATTCAGATAGCAAAAAGCAAAATGATATGAGAAGGAGTTCCATGCACCATATGAATTCTTGGCCATGGAATCAGCACTAGGATTCATTGCTTTCTAAGGGCACCCAAAGAGGTGCTGGCCGTTCCAGCAGCCGCATCGTAATTTTTTAAACTTCTCAAATATGAATCTGAAAGAGCTGAGAATAAATTTGAAAGCTTCTATTTCAAAATGTCTTTCTTGCTAACCATCCAGGTCCTCCCCAGATATCATTCCTAGACTGCTTTTTTGTTAAATCAAATAGATAATGTAAACAGGAGGGAAAGAAAAAGAAAGAGAGAAGGGGGGGGGGGGAGAGAGAGAGATGCTTAAAGTCATATGACTTATTTTTATCATATCCTCTCCATCTTTTATTCTTCCAGTTTTTCTCATCTAAATGGTTTTCTATCCATCTTTGATTTCCAACTATTTTCAAATAGCTCATTCATAATTGCCATTTTCCTGCCTTTCTCTCATTTTTAATATGTTCAGTATTTTTTATTTTTCTTCCCTTTGTGGAAGGGTAGGGCTGCCAGCATCTCACTCTCTGTCCAAGTAACTGAATTTACACATGGTTTTATATTTTTAAACAATCACTCCAACAATATTCCAACTGTCTCTGGAGGAAGGAATACAATCTTAAATATAAATCAGCCTGTGCCAAGTGAAAGCATGCTCAAGTAAGGCATTAAATCCCCCTTCTGATTTCCAAAACCACATTAAGAAATAGCTGAGGCCAGCTAGAGAGGATGTGGCAAAGGTGAAAAATGATAGTGTGAAGAGCCCCTGGTTATATCAAATTTTGCTTTTTTATTACTTTGGACTTGCCAATAAATTCTGGGAGTCAAGCCTTTTTAATATATTTCCTAGGTCCCTGCTAACTCCAGCGTTTGGCAAGATGAAATTCCAGTAGACTGTTTAGAGACCTCCTGCTCCTATAGCAACTAAACATCTCAATGGGCCAGCCGTGAAGCAAGAGCAATGAGCGTGTGAATTCCAATCTATTCCTATGCTTCCTTGCTGTCTTAACAGGACTGCTTATGTTTGATGATCTGTAGCATAATATTTAAGAAATATTTTCAGTGGGCTCAAAGCTGGCTATACAAAAATAGGGAAACATACATCTCTCCTACATATATTCCTATGGATTTGGACAGATATCAGTAAACAATGGGAAAGAGGTGGGGGAGGAGGAAAAGAAGAATGCATGATGATTCATTGGGCCCCTACTCTGTTCCAGGTATGTATATTTATTAAATGTAATATACAATTTATTAAAATTTAAAGTACATATAAATGTACCTTTCAAAAAGGTAGAAAAAAGAGGTTCAAGAGGATAACTTGCTAATGGTAACCCAGTAAGTGGTAGAGTTATCTATGAATGAATCCATCAGATGAGAAGAAGGAAGACTGACATTTATTAAACCAGACCTTGTACATAGCATCTAATATACATTATCTCACTTACAGTAACTCTCTAATGTAAGTAATATCACTTCTAATTCATTGATGAAAGACAAAAAGATAGCATAGGTGAAAATAAAGTGTCTAAGTAACAAAGCCAGTGGATGCAACCTCCAGGATTTAAACCACAGCCAGCCAACTTCAGATCCCATTGTGCCAACCCCAAATTCACATGCTTTTCACTATAGAACCATGTCACTTGAGACATTCCAATGGAAATTTTATGGCAAAATATTCTTACTACATTTATGAAAACTGAGTCCATACAGATATAATAAGGAAAATTAATTCATTCATGAATAGCATGACGTTGTGGACCAAATACTGAGATGATTATGTCAAAAGATAATTCCACACATCTGAAAAGTGTTCCTTAATATCTCATCCTCACTGCAGCACAGGAAGGACTCCTCCAGTATGCATTAGGGGTTCTAGATGGTGATGAGTAGGGAGAGGACAGAGCATTCTAAACTTGCAAGCCAGCAATCTAGTTGACTCTGTTGCTCATGCAGAATTAGATTGCTGTTGAACTGGATTAATAAATTCAAAATATTTCAAGATTCAGCTAGAATAAATTCCAGGTATTAGATCTTGTGACAGAATTAAAACACTGAACTCATTGTAATCAATTCCTTTTACAGGAGCAATTAATGATGCCTATTCTTTTCTTTGTTGAAACTGTTTCCAAGCAATGCCAATCATTTTTTTTTAATAAAAATTATTTTCTTGTTTAACTCTTTAGATTTCCTTATCTCTTTTTATCTCAGTTTTAAAGAAGTAAAGAAAGTAGGGATGTGCAGGAATATCCCTTCACTGAGTATTTATTCTATGTGAGGCATTGTGCCAGGTATTTCACTTCCAGTAGGTTATATGAGGCAGATTTTGTTTAATCTCTATTGAAAGGATGAGGAAACCATGACTTAATGAGGTTTGTTAATTATCTTGTGTCACATCACTAAAAAGAGCTCAGCTTCAAATCCAGATGTTTCTGACTGCAGAGCCTGAGCTCCTAATCAGCATTCATTGAATTCATAGCTGGTCAAATCATTATATTCAAAAAAAGTAGATTAAAATAGATTCCCAGCATCAGGGAAGGGCTGTGGATTCTGTTGAGTTCTGATCTTGCAGTTTAAACATACTACGCATAAGTTGGGGTGTGCTCAGAAAAGAACAATTTAAAGGGCAAAGGGCCCACCACCACTTCAGCTGAAGAGGAATCTCAGGAGTCAGCAACATTGAGCCTGGAGAAGAGAAAGCTCAATATGGTCCTGTCTCAGATATTTGATGAGCTATGATGAAGGAAATGAGGTGAGTGTGTGAATGGAGAGGCTTGGAAAAGTCCGTCTCCATGGTTCTTTGACAGTCTATGATTCTAATATGTTCCTTATGAATTTGAGGGGTAGATGAGGGGAAGCTATGTGGTAGCTAAGCGTGGAAAGAGTTCTCTGCCAGAGCAATTTGATGATGTCAGTTGTGCCTTAGACTTAACTCATCACTGGAGTTTCTTACATAGCCCAGAAAAGTACTTGACAGGAATTTTAGGAAGGAAATTTAAATATGGAATGATTGATTAAGCTCGACGTCTCTCCTGGATCTGAGAACCATAAATTGACACATAAATGCTTCATGATTACAAACCGTCAAAATAATGTGCTGAGAGTCCTCAGAGTATGAGATTCCATGTTACTCTACTCTTCCCAAGAAGCTTAGTGGAAAGGAAAGACTTGAGGAACAATGTATGACAATATCATCAGACTTTCAGCTCTTGTAGTAGAGTTCTAAATTGACAGAGACAGGGTTGTGAGAAAAGCCATGCAAGAACTAATGAGATAGTTCATGAGAAAATGTTTTGAATGGAACAAAAATCCATTGAAATTATGGGGAATATTAAGAACAATAATAAATTAGAGAGGCAACAGTCATTTTTTTATGCTTTTCTAATTTATTTTTTTATTTTTACAGACTGCATTTTGATTCATTGTACACAAATAGGATAAAAATTTTCATTTCTATGGCTGTGCATGATGTAGACTTATACCATTCATGTAATCATACATGTACATAGGGTAATGATATCTGTCTCATTCTACCATCTTTCATAACCCCACCCCCTCCCCCTCTCATTTCCCTCTATGTAATCTACAGTTCCTACATTCTTCTCTTATCCCCCACCCCCACCCTCATTATGTATCATCATCCACTTTCAGAGGGAAAACATTCAGCCTTTCATTTTTGGGAATTGGCTTATTTCAGGATATTCTCCAATTCCATCCATTTACTAGTAAATGCCATAGTTTCATTCTTCTTTATGGCTGAGGAATATTCCATTGCATATATATATACCACAGTTTCTTTATCCATTCATCTGTTGAAGGGTATCTAGATTGGTTCCAAAGTCTAGCTATTGTGAATTGAGTGCCTATAAACATTGATGTGGCTGCTTTATTACTGTAGTATGCTAATTTTAAGTCCTTTGGGCATAAACCTGGGAGTAGGATAACTGGGTCAAAAGGTGGGTCCATTCCAAGTTTTCTGAGGAATCTCCACACTGCTTTCCAGAATAGCTGCACCAATTTGCAACTCCACCAGCAATGAATGAGTGTGCCTTTTTCCCCACATCCATGCCAACACCTTTTATTGCTTGTGTTATTGATAATAGCCATTCTAAAATAGCCATTCTAATTAGAGTAGGATGAAATCTTAGAGTAGTTTCAATTTGTATTTCTTTAATTACTAGAGATGTTAAACACTTTTTTATATATTTGTTAATTGCCTGCATATCTTCTTCTGCAAAGTGTCAGTCCAGTTCCTTGGCCCACTTATTGATTGGGTTCTTTCTATTTTTGGTGTAAAGTTTTGTAAGTTCTTTATAAATTTTGGAGATTAGTGCTCTGTCTGACGTGCATGTGGAAAGGATTTTCTCCCACTCTGTAGGCTCTCTTTTCACATTATTCATTGTATCCTTTGCTGAGAAAAAGCTTTTTAGTTTGAATACATCCCATTTATTGATTCTTGCTTTGAATTCTTGTGCTTTGGGAGTCTTGTTAAGGAAGTCTGGTCCTAAGCCAACATGATGAATATTTAGGTCTATTTTTTCTTCTACTTGGTGCAGGGTCTCTGGTCTAATTCCTAGGTACCTGATCCATTTTGAGTTGAGTTCTATACAGAGTGAGAGAAAGAGGTTTAATTTCATTTTACCATACATTTAGACCAATATCCCTGATGAACATAAACACAAAAATCCTTAACAAAAATCTGACAAATCGCATACAAAATCATATTAAAATGATAGTGCACCATGATCAAGTGGGGTTTATCCCAGTGATACAAGATTGGTTCAACATCCAGAAATCAATAAACATAATTCATCACATCAATAGACTTAAAGTTAAGAATCATATGATTATTTCAATAGATGCTGAGAAAGCATTTGATAGAATACAGCACAACTTCATGCTCAAAACACTAGAAAAAATAGAGATAGTAGGAACACACCTCAACATTGTAAAGGCTATCTATGCTAAGTCCACAGTCAACATCATTCTAAATGAAGAAAAACTGAAACCATTCCCTCTAAAAAGCAGAACAAGGCAGGGATACCCTCTTTCACCACTTATATTCAACATTGTCCTTGAATCACTAGACAGAGTAATTAGACAGACCAAAGAAATTAAAGGGATACAAACTGGAAAATAAGAACTCAAGCTGTCACTATATGCCAATGACATGATTCTATATTTAGAGGATCCAAAAAACTCCACCAGAAAACTTCTAGAACTAATACATGAATTCAGAAAAGTAGCAGGATATAAAATCAATATGCATAAATCTAATGCATTTCTATTCATAAGTGATGAATCCTTTGAAAGAGAAATTATGAAAACCACTCCATTCACAATAGCCTCAAAAAAAAAAATACTTGGGAATCAATCTAACAAAAGAGGTGAAAGACCTCTACAATGAAAACTTCAGAAAACTGAAGAAAGAAATTAACAAAAATCTTAGAAGATGGAAAGATCTACCATGTTTTTGGATAGGCAGAATTAATATTGTCAAAATGGCCATAGTCCAAAGGCGCTACATAGATTTAATGCAATTCCAATTAAAATCCCAATGACATTCCTCAAAGAAATAGAGAAAACAATCTTGAAATTCATCTGGAAGAATAAGAGACCTCGAATAACCAAAGCAATCCTGAGCAGGAAGAGTGAAGCAGGAGGTATCACCATACCAGACCTTAAATCATACTACAGAACAATAGTAACAAAAACGGCATGGTATTGGCACCAAAATAGACAGGTAGACCAATGGTACAGAATAGAAGACACAGAGACAAACCCACAAAAGTACATTTACCTCGCATTAGACAAAGGAGTCAAAAACATACAATGGAGAAAACGTAGCCTGTTCAACAGTCTTAATTAATAGGGAAACTTTCTTGGTTAAATACCATTGTGAACTGTATATATAGAATGGGTCAATGAGTGAAAATTTCAAATTAATTGAAAGATCAAATTCATTATTTATTTATTTTCTGCAGTGCTGGGGATTGAACCCAGGGCCTCATGCTTGTGAGGCAAGCACTCTACCAACTGAGCTATATCCCCAGCCCTCAAATTCATTTTCTAAATGCAGTAGTCAGTCTTCACAATGAATGCAACCAGAAGATAGGACCCACTCAGCAAATACCCTAAAGGCAGAGTCAGTTTCATCTCTAGCTTTTATCAAGAGATATTTTCCTAAAGAAGAACATATATAATTGTTAGAAGTCATCACAGTAGTATTCCTTTTATATTTTTTTCTCTTTGATCTCAAATGCACCAGTAGCTTCTGTGTGAAACACATGCACATGGATACACACACACACAAATAGTTCAGGATCCTCAGAGAGAGAGGTTCCAATTCAAACTTCTATCTGAGATTCCAAATAATACCTCAAGATTTCTGAGCCTTTCAGAAGAGCTAGAAGTTTCAGAGAAAAGTCAAAATCTCCCTTCTGATTGTCTTGTTGCTCATGTACTTTCTATTGTGGGACCAACTGTTACCTATCTTTGAAAGCAAGAAACAATTGCACATTGAACCCTGTATATCCTTCTTGTTTTCCTCATTCTGACAAGTATATCTTTCCAGGTTTCCCATGATATTTGTTGTTGAAATATGCAACTGTTTTAGACAGTAGTATGAAATCATTCCTTTATGAACATGAAATGTCTGTCTCACTATGTTCCACCTACTGCATTTCTCAGTTTCATCCTGGTTAATTTCAGTCCAGTTTCCACCCCTCCCCTATTTCTCAAGATTATCATCCTTCCATCTGCCTGAACTATAACAATTAGGGTCATGTGAAGAAGAAAAAAATTATCTGTTTTAAAACTGATAAACAGCCCACTGAACGGGGATTTAAAACAGCTCACTGAATGGGGATTTTTTAAATTGAATCATTATTCCTAAGTTTTTCCCAAGCAACAGTAATTTTGAAATTTATGATTCACATGTAACTCTGGTGTAACTTTTGGGATCACTTTGTATAATGATAAAAAATTTAAGTAATCCCTAAGATGATAGATCAGAAACCTAGCCGTAAGATATAACAGCCTCCTTGTTTCAAAGAAGGAAAACCTGAAGGAGGCTGAGTGAAGATGAAAATCAGAAGATATCTGTCCACAGTGTCAAGGCCAAACACTCTTCCTGAAGGCTGCCATCAAGAGGACTGTAGTCCAGATGGCTTTATTTCCCATATTTGGAAAAGTAGAGAAATATGACATGTGTTTCCTTCAACCACATATTTTCTAGATATATTGCATTTTTCTCTCCTGATTCTAGCCTAATTTATTTTCTCTATAGTACTTCTGTCTAACTAACATATATTTATATTATCAGCCTCTATATCATTAGATTTAAGCTCCCCATAATTTCAAAAATGAGCCCAAAGTAGAAGTTTAATAAATGCAATTCTTCTCCACTTGCAGGGTGACTATGTCCCTAATGAACCTATCATGAGTTGAAAATATCATAAGTCAAAAGACATTTAATATACATAACCTACAGAACACTGTAGCTTATCCACACAGCGCACAATGGAGTATTGACTGATGACTCTCTTGATTACATGACTGACTGGTTGCCGTAGCTCACTGCCACTTGCTGACTCTATCCAGCATCAAAAGAGAATCTCATACATGACTAGCCCAGAAAAAGATCAAAATTCAAAGCTCAAAGTATGATTTTCACTGAATGCATTTCACTTTTTCACCATCATATGAAGTTGAAAAATCATTAGGTCAGGCCACTATAATAAGTCAGGTACTATCTATATTTGTAAAATGAAGGAGTGCATGAATGGTGAGAGCTTGTTTTATTGAATTCTGTATTGCTTTAAAGCAGTTCTAGTAGGGGAACTTAAAAAGCAACATACTTGGTACTATTCAGATTGGGATCTATGGAAAACATTTAATAGCATCTCTGAGAGGTCCACTTTTTACAATAGTGATGACAGATGGTACCTGCAATGTATCCAATCTCAGGCCAGAAAGTGAAGCATATACTTTAATGTAAAAATTCTGATTTTTCAGAGTTTCTTGACCTATTTCTCTCCAGAAATGTGAATACATGCTTCATTTGGACACCAGTAAAGTCACCGTATAATGAGATGTGATTGGTCCTATTGTCATTCTTTATTTGGGTCCAAAATAATACCTAATAAAATTCTTTTATGGAGTTTCTTTTAATCAAATTATATGTGTCAAGTAAAACAATATTATTTTAGGATGATAATAAGTAACACTTTTTTAGATATTTTGAAAATGCATTATAGAAATGGCCCACATAGTAAATTGGAGTTAAAAGGTTAACTGAGTAAAAGTATCTTTCCTGGATACCCCTCTGAATGACAGCAAGGAGGAAATAAGATTCTTTTTACCCAAACACTTTAAGAAGTAAAATATCACCAATAGAAATAAGCCAATATATAAATGATAAAAATTTTCTATGAATGGCTAATAAATATTGGATCATTTTTTAAGGTTTTGCCTAATAGGTCATCATAATCTCTCTTTGAAGTCAAAACCTTAAAACCCCACTATATAACCAGTTACACTTCAGCCATTTGATTGGCATTGCAGTGGCCTCTCAACTTCCATTCCTATTTCATCTGATAAAAATGGTAGTTTTCTTTCAGTCTCTGGGAGGTGGTCTAATCTTCCCTGACTCTAGATGTCATTGATTCAGGGATAAGAATGTGGTCCAGGCAAAGCAATGAGAGAACAAGGTTTGGAAAAGAATCTTCCTTCCTCTTCTGAGGACACTTCTGAAACCACATTTCTTTCTCTCTGTCATGGATGAGGACTTATGTAGCCCCTAGAAGTTCTGGCAGTCAGTTTATATCTATGTAGGAAATGTGGCACCTCACCCCAGAAGGCAGGAAAAAGAAAGTGGGTGTTAGATAACATGATTGAATAACTGAAACAAACCTCTCTCCTGTGTCAGTTTATCTGCTTTATTGTAAATATCAATGTAAATTGGATGTTTGGTTACTTGCCGTCAAGTAATTCCTAACAAATTAAGATACTTTCTTCAACAAACATTTTCTAAGCATCTACTAATTGCTAGTCTTTGAGGTCCAAAGACAATTACGATATCTTTCATGCCCTCAAAGATATATCAATCTGGTAGGAAACACCAGAAAGTAAATACCAAGATGGTTGGTGATTCTAAGTGAGATGGTCCATCAAAGATGCAGGAGATAAGGTAGTGTATTATTTGCAGAGCATTTTAATGATAACAATAACAATAATATTGACCATAAGTAATTTTATCATCACCATGCATTCCCAATTTTAAACAATGTCAGTGATACAATATTTCTCCCTATCAGGGTAGACAATTTCTACTGCCTTCACAGCCTCAAACCTTGTACACCATTTTAAAATAACTACTTAAGAATCAAACTAAATATCCATGCTAGTCAGCTTTCTGTTACTATAAAACACCTGAGATAATAAACTGATAAAAGAAAAGGCTTATTTTGGCTCAGAGTTTTAGAGGTTCTAGTCCATGGTCAGCCCCCTTGCTTTGGGCCTGTGGTGAGGCGGTACATCATGTTAAGGGTGTGTGGCAGAGAAAAACTGCTCACCTCATCAGCAGGACACAAAAGGGAAAAGAAAGAGACCCGAGTTCCATAATCCCCTTTGAGGTCATGCTGCCAATGACCTAAAGACCCCCTCCAGGCTCCACCGCTGTAAGGTCTCATTACCTCCCATTAAGTGCAACACTGAGGACCAAGCCCTTTACACAAGGACCTCTGGGGGACCCTTATCCAAAACACAGAGCAATATCTTTGTACCATAAAGTTCACACTGTACAGAAAAAAGCCTTCTAAAAAATGCTACTCTTCAGCCATATGAAGAGCCAAAATCCACTACAGTAATGTAGTAGAGTTTTCTAGCTATTAGAATATTGGTAAAGAGACTATCTCAGTGCTGGATGAAGGCAGCTTAGGAATTTATTAAAACTATACGAAGGTATATCATAGGATAAGGAAAATTATATGCCACCAAATATTAATGTCAAAAAGTGGAGAGCTGATATATACTTCTAATTTGTCTTTACTAAGAAGATGATGATATCTCTTGACTAGACATGACTAAAAGAAAAGACTCTATAATGAACCTAAATGACTCTAGAAGGTTCTGCTAACACAGCTTAATCTACTGATGCTCTTTTGTGCATCTTCCATTGGACTGAAATCTAGTCCTTACAGGAAGGTCACTCCTATATCAGTGTTTTTTACTTTCACTTTCCGGTTAAACATTTGCCCCAAGGTTGCTTGAAGTGTAGTCATTATCCATTGTGGTATGAAAGATAGCTGCTTGACCATTAGGACTTGGCAGTTTTCTACTGAAGGGTGCAGAATACATTGCAGTATAGTCACAAGTAATAGAGTGGGGAACAGAAGCTGGAGAATGCAGTCCCTACAGGAAAGATGAGGAATAGATGGATCCTGACAGATGAGAACGGTTTTATAGAAAATCTTCAATAAAGTGAAGGTATTGAAAGCTAAGGAAATAGCTTAAGACACAAGAACATCAACAAGGTATATTCTGTAAAAGATACTAAAGCAGCAAGGCTAAAATATGGGGGTGTGGCACCATATGGTGAAAAGAAATCTGTTCTGACTTTACATAAAAATGACCTCCCAGAGCAGAAAGAAGCTGCACCTAGAACTTCGTGCTAATTACTGAGGGACCTTATTTGGTAAATAGTAAGGACCCATTTTTAAAAAGGAAGACTGAAAAAATTGCACAATCTTTTTTTTCATTTTGTATCATAGAATATTTGAACATTCAAAACTATATTCCAAATATCTATGTAAATTTTGAATAATAATATGATTAACCTCCATGACACTAATACCAACTTAAAGAACCAAAATAATTCTTACACTATTGTGTATGTAATTTGCTTTTCTTCCAACTTGCTTCTTACCTCCTTCTCAGAGCTCTCTACAATGAAGAGCTGTTTTATCATTTGCTATTTATAATGAAAAAGAATGTATCATATATATAGCCCTGAACAATTAATCATTTACTTTTCCTTGATTCTGAAATTTATAAAAATTGAATCACTCTACTTATAACTTTTTAAAAAATATTTCTTTCCCCCAAACTTTATTGAAGTAAATTAACAAATAAAATTGTGCATATTTAAGATGTATGGTATACCTATAGCTTTAATGACTTGCTTTTTCTGTGAATGTTGCTTTTAAGCCCTTAGCTATACGTCACTCATTTTCATCACTAGCTGATATTCCAATGTGAACATCCCACACTACTGCTAAAGGACATTCTACTTCTTGGTTTTTATAGCAATAGTTCCTGGGGCATATGAACAAGAATTTCTCAGGCATACAGCTAGGAGAGAAATTACTGTGAGTTAGGTTTATGAAGGTTCAACTTTCTATGGTAATCAAACCAACTTAAGTACCCACCAGCACTGAACCACATCAGCCCCAGCCTTTAGTATTATCAAACATTTTGTCTTCTTTAACCAAGGAAAAAAACAATAAAATGTTTATCATTATAGCTTTTGTCTGTATAACCCTGATTGTTAAGGCAATTTTTAAATATAGTCATGTGCTATTTTATTATTTTTATTATATTATTGGTATAAAATTTTTTTCTTTTAAGATATATATGTTTTTATCTTTTGCCCATTCTTCTATTGCAATGTTTTTGTAATTATAGAACTATTTTGCTTTTCTATATTTTAAATCAGTTTTGATAAGAACGGTTCCTGTCTTTTGTCCACATTTTCAGATTATTGTCATAATTTCCTTGAATATATTTTTGTAATTTTTTAAGTATCTGACATCTGAACTTATGGTCTCATTTATATTCCAATATTTTTATTTGTATCTTCTCTCTTTTCCTCCTAATCTGGTCACTATTTAGAACATCTTAATAATTTCTTCAAAGAAATAACTTTAATTTGTTGACCATTGATTTTAATCTATTTATTTCACTTGTTTTTAAAAATTTATCCTTATTATATCTATTATTCACTTTATTGAAGTATTTATACTACACTTTAAAAAAAGATCTTTTTCTAAATTTAGTTATTTATTCTTTTTGTACACACATGGGGTACAACTTTTCATTTCTATGGTTGTACACAATGTAGACTCACACGATTCATGTAATCTTACATTTACAGAGTGTAATACTGTCTGTCTCAGTCTACTATCTTTTCTTCCCCCCCCCTCCTGTTCCATTTTCCTCTATACCATCCAAAGTTCCTCCTTTCTTCTCTTGCCCACCCCGCCACCCCCCGCTCCCCGCATTATGTATCATCATCCACTTATCAGAGAAAATATTCAGCCTTTGGTTTTTTGGGTTTGGCTTATTTTCCAACTTCGCCCATTTACCAGCAAATGCCTAATTTTATTCTTCTTTATGGCTGAGTAATATTCCATTGTGTATATATACCACAGTTTCTTTGCCCATTCATCAATTGAAGGGCATCTAGATTGGTTCCAAAATCTAGCTATTTGAATTGAGCAGCTATGAACATTGATGTGGCTGCAACACACTGTAATATACTGATTTTAAGTCCTTTGGGTATAAACTGAGGAGTGGAATAGCTGGGTCAAATGGTGGGTCCATTCCAAGCTTTCTGAGGGATCTCTATATACTGCTTTCCAGAGTGGCTGCACCAATTTGCAACTCCACCAGCAATGTATGAGTGTGCCTTTTTCCCCCACATCCACACCAACACTTAAAATTGCTTGTGTTCCTGATAATAGTCATTCTAATTAGAGTTAGATGAAATCTTAGGGTGGTTCTAATTTGCATTTCTATAATTACTAGAGATGATGAGCACTTTTACATATTTTTTTTTGATCACCTGTATATCTTCTGTGAAGTGTCTGCCCAGTTCCTTACCCATTTATTGATTGGGTTCTTTGTATTTTTGGTGTAAAATTTTTTAAGTTCTTTATAAATTTTAGAGATCAGTGCTCTATCTGAAGTGTGTGTGGAAAAGATTTTCTCCCACTCTGTAGGCACTCTTTTTACATTATTGATTGTTTACTTTGCTAAAAAAAGCTTTTTAGTTTGGATCCATCCTATTTATTGATTCTTGCTTTTATTTCTTGCACTCTGGGGGTCATGTTAAGGGAGTCTGGTCCTGAGCCAACATGATGAAGATTTGGGCCTACTTTTTCTTCTATTTGGTGAAAGATCTCAGCTCTAATTCCTAGGTCCTTGATCCATTTGGAGTTGAGTTTTGTACAGGGTGAGAGATAGAGGTTTAATTTCATTTTACTGCATATAGATTTCCAGTTTTGCCAGCACCATTTGTTGAAGAGGCTGTCTTTTCTCCATTGTATGTTTTTGGCACCTTTGTCTAGCATGAGATAACTGTACTTATGTGGGTTTGTCTCTGTGTCTTCTATTTTGTACCATTGGTCTACCTGTCCATTTTGGTGCCAATACCATACCGTTTCTGTTACTATTGCTCTATAGCAGAGATTCCCTTTAAAAACTGGAACAAGACAGGGATGCCCACTGTCACCACTTCTATTCAACATCCTGCTTGAAATACTAGCCAGAGCAATTACACAGACCAAAGAAATTAAAGGAATATGAATAGGAAAAGAAGAACTCAGGCTGTCGTTCTTTGCCAATGACATGATTCTGGTTTTGTTTTTTTTTTTTGTTTTTTTTTGGGTTTTTTTGGTACTGGGGATTGAACCCAGGGGCACTCGACCACTAAGCCACATCCCCAGCCCTTTTGTGTATTTCATTTAGAGACAGGGTCTCACTGAGTTACTTAGGGCCTCGCTAAGTTGCTGAGGTTGGCTTTGAACTTGCAATCTTCCTGCCTCAGCCTCCCAAGTGCTGGGATTACAGGCATGTGCCACCACGCCCGGCAATGACATGATTCTGTATTTAGAGGATCCAAAAAACTCCACCAGGCAACTTATAGACCTAATTAATGAATTCAGCAAAATAGCAGGATATAAAATAAACACATATAAATCTAGTGCTTTTCTATACGTAAGAAATGAATCATCTGAAAGAGAAATGAGGAAAACAACTCCATTTACAATAACCTCAAAAAAAAAATACTTAGGAATCAATCTAACAAAAGAAGTGAAAGACCTCTACAATGAAAACTACAGAACATTAAAGAAAGAAATTGAGGAAGACCTTAGAAAATGGAAAGATCTTCCATGTTCTTGGATAGGCAGAATTAATATAATCAAAATGGCCCTATTTCCAAAGGCACTCTACAGATTTAACACAATTCCAATTAAAATCCCAATGACATTCCTCATAGAAATAGAGAAAACAATCATGAAATTCATCTGGAAGAACAAAAGACCCAGAATAGTCAAAGCAATCCTGGGCAGGAGGAATGATGCAGGAGGTATCATAATACCAGACCTTAAAATAAGGACCTTGAAGAACCCCTCTACTAATGTTCACATTGTGGTCTACCTGTTTTTATATTTCCTAAATTAGAAATGCTGTGGTTAGGTATCTCACAGTGTTGATTTTTTTATTTATTTACTCACTAAACAGATCTTCTCACCATTGCTTCTTGCATTTTAGACTGTTCTTTTGAGATCATTTTCCTTCTAAGTATATAACTTTAATATTCCCCTAGTGATTACTTATTAATTCTCCTATTTTGTTTTTGTTTTTTTATTTTTGGGGGGCTTTTAAGGGAAGATGCCTGTACATTTATGTTCTTCAAAGATAATTTTGAAATTAATGTTGAAATTATTTTTCCTCAGCACTTTGAAGACATTACTCTATTGGCTTATGGGTTTTACTGGTGGTGTTGGGAATTTTGCAATCAAATTTTCATCTTTTTCAGCTGCCCTGTCTTTTCTCTCTAGCTGCATTGAGGACCGACTCTGTATTTGTGCTGTTTTGCAATCTCAGCCCTTATGTCTAGATGTGCATTTCTCACATGGATCCTGCTGGCACATGGTGTGTTTCCATTATCAGTGATTTCATGTTTTGTTTGTTTTGTTTTTGTTCTTGTTTTTGTCCTACTGCGGGAACCCAATCAGCTAGGACTCAGCTAATCACCAGTCCTTTCATTTTACATTTTGAGACAAAGTCTTACTAAGTTGCCCAGGCTGGCTTCGAACTTGCGATCCTCCTTCCTCTGTCTCTGACTAGCTGGGATTGCATGCATGCATCATCATGCTGGGCTTAGATTCATGTCTTTATTCAGTTCTGGAAAAAATTTCAACCAAATATTGAATTTAAATTTTGCATCTCCTCCATTATCTATAGTCTCTCTTACTGTAACTTTAATTGTATGTATTTAATTAATGTCTTATGTTTTCTCCCATGTCTTTTAACTTCTCTCCAATAATTTCCACCTTCTTGTGTGTACATCTTTTTATCAGATCTAAGTCTTCACCTACATCTAATTTTCTGACTCTGAAATGTTGATCATGAATAGAAATGAAGAAGTAGAGTGAAGGATGATTTAGGAAATGGTAGTCATTTCAAAAATAGAAGAGACATTAATTCACTTCCTAGGTAACTTAAATTAATAACCACTCTCATCACTCTTCTATTTCTTATAGGATATCTATAAAACTCATGCTAGACCATTAACTTAATTTTTCAGTGTAAAAGAAATTTTAACTTTTTCCAAGTTTTCTATGAAAACATTGGTTTTATTTTTTTAGAAGACAAATAAGATGAGATCTTTATTAAGTATCAAAATGCAACAAAGAAACTAAAACATTTATGCAGTAACATGGATTTGCAAGCTCACTGCTTTGATTTATTTGATGCACAATAATCTCCTAAGTCCCCTGGAATCATTTCTTCCAATCTGTAATATGATATGTGTGACATAATTATAGGCCAGCATCATGTTCTGTGAGTGTGTGATTTGTTGTTCTCCAAAATAAATGAAATAAAATAATTTTTTAAACTTCCAAAAAAATCATGAGTTCAGCAAGTGCAGCTGAGTTTTCCTGCTATTGAACAAATTCCTTTATTACTGACCATCTTCAGAAATTAATGACTATAGAGCTGCTATTCCCCTGTTCTTAGCAATAATAAATAATATTTGCTAAACAACCCTGAGGCTGTTTTACAAACAGATGTTTGTAAAAATTAGTACTCTTTGTTATATACTAACTTAAGATACAAAGCTATCACTGTGAAATTAATTTTTAAATTTTAAGATCAGATTTAGTAGTCTAGCCCTTTAAAATGTATATATGCAGTCTCCCTTTCCTCCAAAATTGTATGGAAAAATTAGACTAATATGTATTTTGATCTCAGAAGCGGTATTTAGAACACATGAATTCTATCTTTCATATATTATAATAATTCAGATTGAGGAGATAATTCTTGCACTCCCTATCTTGCTGCCTTCTCCCTTCCTTCCTGCTGTCCTTTCTTCCCCCTCACTATACCCCGCTCCTATCCAACCCAGAAATGGTTTGGAGTACTGTGCTCAGCATTAGCAGTGTCAGCATTTAGGACTTCTATTTAAATAACTTCTTGATCCCCCTGGCGATAAAGGGAAACAGCATGGTGGGAGTGGGGGTCCCCTGCACTACCAGAGCAGGCAGCCAATATTGTGGAGTGGGAACGCTTTCTGACCCTGTATGCTTCCTCTGAAGACTTAAATTCTAACATTAGCGATTTATTCCTTTGGGTCAGGACATTGACCCTTATCAAAATGCAAATCCCTTTGGGCTAAAAAATAACCTTAAGCTGCTATCATTCATTAACATCATGCAACTAATACATGTATTGGAATATTTCTAGCAGAATTAGGTTGGAAGTAATATTTTAAAGAGAACTAAAGAGATCCAGTTTGAAAGCGATTCAGGACTATATAAGAGGTTGCTAACCATCCAGGGAGAAGTAGGAGGCCATTGTAGGCAGAGAAAGGGGAAAGCAAAAGCAACCAGAGGTTGAAGAAACTCATCTGATTCCCAGTTTTTTCATCCTTGCTCCTGAGAGTGAACTTTTCAGAGTAAAGAAAACAATAGCTACCTAAACACCCCATGGATCCAGCCCAGGGGACATGGTTTCCTGCATAGTTTCATCTGGGATCTTATTAGGCAAGAGTCATGGAGAGTAGAAAGCACCCATGGAAATGAACTTAGAGGCGATCAAAAGTGTGAAGGTGCCAGGAGTGAGCTAGAGGTTGTTCACTGCATTTACAGGAGTGTAAGACACATGAATAATTCTGCTCATGACTACTAAAATTTAGCACAAAACTGGTCAAACTCTTATTTCAATCTGGAGCTTCTGTATGTATCTTACCAAACTAGGACTGGGTATGTTTGGTGAGTACATGCTCCCTTGTTCTCTTCTTACATTTAGTAAGTACTTCTGGAATTTTCATTTGTGTGAAGTTCACTGGCATTGTTCAGGGGAATACAATAAATAAAAACTGCAAAAGAGGTGTACTCAAGTACCTACTAAAGAGCTCTAAGAAGAAAATAAAACAATGAACATAATGCCGGTTAAGACTAAGATGTGAGCTCTCTGAGAAATACAGATGAAGCACACATATGGTGTGCTGCTTGTTAAATAGTTTTCAGCCCTTTAGTTCAATCAACTGTTCAATCAACTGTTCAGCCATTGCCATAAAGACTGGCAGTTGGACATGTCAGTTACTTTCATGCAGATCACCTAAAGCAAGCCATCAATTATCCATTGAGATGGGAGATAACTAAAAAATCTTGTAAATTTACCATTGATTGAAAAAAAAAACTGCTCCCACTTGTGCTAAAAATTCCCAAAGGTCCCTAAAGCATAAATAAATAAATAAATAAATAAATAAATAAATAAATAAATAATAAAGGAAGGAAGGAAGGAAGGAAGGGGAAATTCAAATATCTTTTGAAGCTTTTTCTGACATTGTGCCTTTTGAATCAGGAATGTTCCTCGTCATGTACAGTAGGGTTGGGGATTGAGAGATGCCAAAGTGCTTGAGGTTAGAGCAGAGATCTAAGTGGAGGTAGCAGAAGGTATTGAGGCTAAAAGAAGGTTCAAAGTGGGCCACTATGTGGAAGGGCATGGTTCAGAATTTCAGAAGATGAAATTCAATGAAATGCAGGTGAGAAAGAGTCAGAAGCAGGTATTGAAGTCAGAGTACAAAGCCAGGATTCTATGTTAAGTGACATTGAACCCCACAATAAATGTTAGCACTTCAGACTTGCTTTCATGGAGTATTCAGGGGAAATGTAGGAAGTCAAATTTATTGGGTCAGAGACTGGGTGGATGTTGTCAGACAAACCAGTCTTCCTTGGACAGATCAGCATCTCTCTCCCTGTGTCCTCATGTTGCTTGGTAACAAGTGAAAATCACTCTCATGGTCATGCATGTCATACACATTTATTAAGCAACTACTGTGTTCCAGGCTTTGTTCTGAGTGTGCACAGAAATTCAAATAGAAGCAAAGGGCAGTGTAACGCATAGTCCAAGTTTAGTTAAATTGCACCTATTTTCCTGAGGCTGTCCAAGGGCTGACCTTAGAAGACTAGCCTCAACTTTCAAAGAGTCCTGACTAAGCCTCTCACAGAACTTATATGATTAATCACAAATGTCCCTTGGTTCACAACCCTTTCAGAGACAGATGTTTTACAACAATTTAACCTTGAGGACTCATGCCTTGAAGTACTATTGAGCAAAAAATCCCTAAGCTCTTTTCAGGTGACACCCAGGACACTCTCAGATTGTCATTTCTGTCCTCTTGTACCTACATACCCCGTCCTCCTACCCATTTGTTCCTTTCACTCAAGTTCCAGAATCCTATGCCATGGGCAGGATTTTCACCTCTCAATATAGAACTCTGTATCTTACCTCATAGTCCAACTGACTTCCTGAGAATAAATCATTGTCCTTATATTTCGTAAGAGACAACAAACATGGACTTTGTTGTTAACATACGTGAGACTTCGTTCATTCAATAGATTACATATTTTAATCACCAATAACTGTCTTGATATATCAGATGATAAGTCCTGGAGGATCAACTTTTCACCAGTTATTGTTTACAATTTGAGAAGCCCCGTGTCCAGAGTAAAAGCAGTGTGACTTGTCCTATGGTAAGTAAATCTGCTCTTTTTGAAGTCTTGGAGTTGTTTTAAATGCTATGAACCAAGTTTCTCCTGTGGCGGTTTCAAGATTGTGACATTTTATCCTAGTTTTACAGTGAAAAGGGTTCTTTAGCAATGTGTTGAAAGGCAACACTAGTTCACTCTGAGGCTTTGATTATGTTTAATAGCTTCGCTGTCAGACAGTGAGTCATGATCTTTCTCTTCTGTTTTACAGTTTGTATTTACACCTCCTTGCATTTGATAAAAGCAATGTGACGGGCTCTGCCCATTGACAATGATGACTCCTTTATTTTAATAAGTGCAGAGGAAAAAATAAAACTTAGCATGATAGGGTGTAAAACCCCTTCCTTCAGCCATTTTCAATTGTAAGAGTTTTATTTGCATCCTGGTAAAATCACTACTTTGCGGCATTAACTGTCAGCACATTCATCATTTGATTTACATGAGAAGTTTTGCTTTCTTTCCATCAGGCTCAATTTAGCATATGAGGCTAAGAAAAATTTCTTATCTTGTCTATTTGCAAGCCTGGGTGAGGTAAACATTTATAGGTATGCTTTAGTAATATTTAGTTTTTTAGGGTTTTAAAAATATGTTTAGTTATAGATGGACACAATACCTTTGTTTTATTTATTTTTATATGGTTCTGAGGATTAACCCAGCGCCTCACATGTGCTAGGCAAGTGCTCTACCACTGAGCCACAACCCCAGCCCCTAATATTTAGTGTAATGGGAAGAAATCAATGCCAATTCTCTCTCCAGTCTAATAAGACTGAATCTGTCTAGTAGCAGGGCATGGTCAGTGTAAATGGTTCTAAAGAGGTCACCCACTGAGGAACAGAATTGGTATTTTTCAATTCGTATTGGACTATACTAATTATTAATAATTTATACCAAGTTTATTCTTTCTAGGCAGCCTTTTTAAAAGTCATTTCTTACAGAAGTCTTAGAACTTAGCTTTGTGTTTATTTTATGTACACCATCTTCAGTCAGATGTTACTAATTTGAAAAGATGTTACTAATTTTGTTACTAATTTCCCCTTTAGTGAAAATGATTTGAGGTATAATCAAGTCAGTACCTGTGTACCTGAAACTAACCCCTCAGGTAGGAGTCTACTTAGGATTAACGAGAGAGATGAAGTCATGAGTGAGTATGAGAGGGAGGTAGACTTTTTCTGTAAAGGGCCAGATGGTAAATATGTTTGGTTTTGTGAGCCATATGGTACATGTCACAGCTATTCAGTTCTGCTATTGCATCATCAAAACAGGTATAAACAACGTGAGCAAATGAGCATGGTTGTGTTCAAATAAAACTTTATTTACAACAAACAGAGAACAGAATAGATGAGGCTGTGCAACATAGTTTACTGACCCTTGGTAAAAGCTATCAGCCCTCTGGTAATTATGTTTTGGCACATTGCTAAAGAAATAGTGACATTATACCTTTTCCTGTTATGTTCACACAGAGAAAATATTAGAGTTCTTATGTTCAGAACAGGTATTTAAAATGTGTACCAAAACCAGGTCAGTGGTGGACACTTGTAATCCCTGCTGCTCAGGAGGCTGAGGCAGGAGGACCACAAGTTTGAGGGCCGCTTCAGCAATGGAGGGAGACCCTGTCTCGAATTTTTTTAAGTATATAAATAAATAAAGTGTGTCCTGACACCAGCAAGCCTTTGCTCAATGTTTGCAGGAGCTTAGGTAACAAGTTCTTGAGTGAAAGGTCAAAGAAAACCAGAGGAGATCCAGGCAGAGCCACTAGACAGTTGTGCACCATTGTGTTCTTTCAGGTATTAAAGTGCAGGGGTGAGTGCATTGAGTGGGAGTAGAGGAAGGAGTTTGACTCTGAGGGAAATTTCAGACAGGCACTACTTTTGCCAGTATGTCCATTCCAAATAAGGATCCACCCAGGGGCTTAGGGAAGTAGGAGCTATGGAGGTAATTGGGCCCTGGCCTAGTAGGCAGTTCAGAGAAGAGAGTTCATTCCAGCAGGAACATTGGACTGCTCAGTAGGTGCCACTTTGGCCTGGTATGTTAGGTGGAAGGAAGTTTGGGGAGCTGATGGAGGAACAGGTATGAGAGAAATGTAAGGAGTGATTGATAAGCAACTCAGAAACCTAGAAACTAGAAACTTGTGTTATCAGCAGCTAACTTAGTCACTCAAGTTCTTCCCAGGCACCAAATTCCTGGGGTATTTCAAGATTTAATTAAGGCACCTCTGGAATGTGTGCACGACTTGCTGATCAACAGATCAGGTAGACTCCAGCATGTCCTCTGCAGGGACTGGGAAAGAGGATCAAGACCCAGAACCATGTAGCGCTGACTGAATTAGGGCTACAGGCATTATGCTCATGTAGGGCAAAACTGTAAGAGTCTGAAATGAATGCTTTTTTGATAAAGTCTCACTTATACTTTCATATAAAAATCAAACACTTGCCTAATACTGCATTGTTCCATGAAAATCTTATCTACGGAAAGTCACATTGTCTACTTTTTTTTTTTGACACATAAAGAACTTTTACATTGTGAGAAGAGTTTAAGAGATGCAGTGAGAATTTAACTTGGAAATTGAAGCATTTTCAAGATGAAAAGTGGAAACAAAGAACAGCATAAAAGGTATTATGTACAGTAGACGTTTCAAGTTAAGATGAATTATTGTAATGTAGGCTACTTTAAAAAATAAGGAGAACAATACTTTTAACCTTATGTGTATATTTAAACACTCAAAAAACATTTCTACTTTTTATGACAAGTGAAAGTAAAGAAGAATACTTGATATTAATTTTATAAAGGCAATATAAATGTAAAGCATATTGCTTTTACGGCCACAAGGAGACCCACGTGACTTTGTGCACCATTTATATAGATTTATTGTAGACTTTCCAAAAGGAAAGACTCTATTTGTTCTTCAATAAAATGCAGTCTTTCCCATCCTGTAGAATAATAGCTCCCTTTAACATCACAATTAGTGGCTTCTCTAGATAAGATTTGCCTGGAAGGAAAATTGTACCCTGGTTCCAAGAAATTAATATCTCCTTGGTGAACAGATTTCTAAAAAGAAAACACACACACACGCACACACACACCTTAACTTAGAATCCCATAATAGTTGGAAACAAGAGAACTGACACCTTAGTCACATGGCTCTTTTACAACCACATTTGAGGAGCTGCAGATGTAGAGGAACGGAATTTGAAATAAATCAAATTGTGGCATCTCCTAAGTGAGCCAGGAGAGACTGGATAACTAGCTCAATTCTTACAATACTGATTGTACTGGACAACCTCAACAGCAAGGATAAATCCACATGTGAAGAGTGGGTACGGATAAGAGCCAGTTAGAACATCTACCTCCAGGTGCAAGTTGATTCTGGAAAAGAACCACATTCAGAGCAGCCTTCCAGCATTGATGAAGGTCCTAGTGCATGCTAAACATTGGAGAAAGGGGCAATTGCCATATGTCATAGTCAGATTTTTTGCTGCTGTGACTAAAAGATCTGATAAGAACAATTTTAAGGTGGAAAAGTTTATTTGGGGACTCACATTTCTGGTTTTGGTCCATAGACAGCCAGCTCCATTCCTTGAGGCTTGAGGTGAGGCCGAATATCAGGGCAGAAGATGTGGCAGAGGGAAGCAGTTCACAAGATGATAGAGAGACTCCACTCACCAGATACAAAACATATACCCAAAAGGTACACCCCCAATGACCCTCATCTTCCAGCCACACCCTACCTGCCTTCACTCACCACTCAGTTAATCCCTATCAGGGGATTTACTCACTGACTAGGTTAAGGCTTTCATAACCCAATCATTTCACATCTAAGCCTTCTTGCATTGAAGGCTTTTGGGAAACACCTCACATCCAAACCATAAAACCATAGAAAGTGAGAACCCAAATAAACAATACAAATGAGTATATTGAAACATAGGAATCTGAGCAGCAATTATTTTAAATAAAGAATAATATAGGGAAACAAAGGTTTATTGTTTATATATATATATATATAGCAAATATTTTTATAGCAAATAGCTATAAAAATAGTTAAATATTTGCTATATATATAATATAGCAAGGTCCACTCACACATGTCTAGAATAAAGCAATGCCCAGAACCATATCTCTCAGTAGAAACTGCTAGTGAGTCTTGGGTACCTCAGTCTGGGGTGGCTCTTGGACCAAAGACATGCAAAGCTAGGAGTATCTTTGATCAGCAGAAACCCAAATACACCATCTTCAGAAGAGAGAAGGCTTGGTTTGGGCTCTGAGGTTCCTGGTCTTCATTGATCCTCCCACTTTCCATGCAGAGAGGTGAAAACAGACACCAAAATAGGCCTTTTAAAGCTTTTTCATTTCCAGAAGCACCACCTGTGTCTCCACTGAGACAGCATCTTTTGGAGTTCTGTCCCCAGAACCTCTTCTATCCTTCCTCTTAAACATGCAGAGATTCACTTACTCGCCAAATGGCTTGTCTCCAATCCAAACACCTTCTTTGTAATTATTTTCATTGTAACAAATTAGCTTAGCAATGATTTTGAAAGTGCTATTCTATATTGCAGACCCTTGCTCACACAAACTGCTTCATCACAGACCAATTTGGGGACTTTAGAGAAAAATAAACTCTTCTGGTTGCTAATCTCAGGGAAGGCCCACAAGATCACTTTCACTTCACCTCTCCACACAATTTGCCCTGTGATAAACATGCCCTTGCTTGTTTTCTGCCTGCTTTATACAATAGGGATAATGGAAATGAAATGAATACTTCAGGAACAAAGGCAATGAAGTATTATTATAGCTGATGAAGGAATGATTTATTCGGAATGCCAATGGCTTAGAGCAAGGATTTTGTAAAAATCGAATAATAAATGCTTACTATATTGGCAATGTATTCCCTTATTGATCTTCTATGGAAATCAGATTTCAGATAGAAAAATGCCTGACATGCTTAAGAATAGATTCTAGAGCAAGTATCTATGATGGATTGTTATCAAGTTTCTAACTTGCTTACTGTACATTTTCAGAAGCACCATGATACTTAGACTTATGGTTTTCCTTATGTTTGTTGATTTTTAGAATCTATAAGTTAATAAAATTTAAAAGTGAAACTTCTGACTCAGAAGAAGCCTGGAAGGCAGCAGTTCTTGTGTTGCCTTAGACTCACCTGGGGAGTTCATTTAAAAGGGATTCCTGGTACCTTATCCTCCAGCGATTCTGATGTGGAAATTATAGGAAGGAAGCTGCATTTAGACTAAATTGCCCACGTACTTCTAGCCTCATGGTTCTTGATGAGAGTTTGAGAGAAACTGCAACAGAGTACCTCCTACTTTTGAATCAGGTTTCACAGGACACACATAAGAAAGAGGACAGAAAGTTAAGAGGTTTAAAATAGCTGAAATCAGAGCCGTGATCAAGCCTCTGGTTCAGAGTGCCAAAAGAGAGGAAAGGATAAAAAGAAATATATATATAGCCAGGCCACTCACCTTGCTCCCCTTCACCTGATCCACACTAAGGCCGCCTCTTACAAGAGAACCCAGGGCTAATCCCCTGCAGTCTCTAACACACCCACTGAGTTCAACACTCTTCATTTCTCAGGAATAAAGGCAGATTTTTAGTAAGCAGCACTGTAGATAAAAGATGAGGGCTACTTAACACCAAGATAAAATAAAGGAATAAAAACACAGTCATACAAATGTGTTGCCTACCCTACCAAGTATTTAAAAACATCTGGATAGTGTACTTAGTTTCCATACATCCAGATGTTCCAGCTCTGGGGAAAAAGCACACCATTCATTCAAGTCTTCCATACAGATGACACTTGCATGCTCCAACAATGTCTGATGAGCATGTTGCAGGGTGTGGGGTGATGGTACAGCTTAGAACCATGCACAGGCACTCCCCAGTTCCAAATAGATTCTGTCCTACAGGTTGATTTGTGACTTAGATGTTCATAATTCAGAACCTAGCTTCCTCTGAAAACCATGTTCCATGCTGTGGTTAACAGCTCAGATCAGCCCACAGAAGACCCTTTAATTCATAGCACAACCAGAATAGGGTATGCAATAAAACACCCAGCTGAGGTTTGGCAGTAAAATGCCCCTATGAAGCCCTGAGGAAGAGGAAAGAGATGAAGAATTTTCCTCTTTCCTAATTCAAGGATGATCCTAGGCAGAATTTTGAACAGAACAGGCTTGGTTTTGCTATTGCATTGCTTATTCTCCTGAGCATTGCTTCCCTGAGCCTTCTGTACTCTCCTTCCTAAAACTTGCCCTTCTTTCCCTCTGGAGGATTCCATACTCCAAAATGTACTGTCTCCTTCCCTTACTCCCAGTCAAAACTCACATTCTGAAATGCAGTTGGTATGAACTGAATGTCATGAAGAGAAATTTGGACAAATTTGATTAAGTAGGCAAATGAACAATAGCCCCCTAACCTTACAAGAAATATTTGCCTTTTAAAAGAGACCGATAATCTTTAAAAAGTGAAACTCTAATTGTTGAAATGGTAAGCAATGCAGCATTATGTTGAAATTACATGAACATTAAAGAGAAATATTTAGATTCTTTTGGGGGAAGGGAGATAATAGGTGAGATTTGCCTAGGAATCCTCTCCAAAACTGTCCTTCAGGATGCTTCTCACATTTACTCCAACAACTTCTACTATCCTACTTCCAAATGCCCAGATTTTACACAGGCTATATATTAGGTTTTGAAGCATCTAATATGGAGGCAGTGAGACCACCAATATATTTGAGGTGGGCAAGGACCAGATACAGATATAATATATACCCTCACTGAACATAAGAATCATTTCTGAACTGAGTTCTGCTGCTACTGAAAATACATTGGCCTATGTAGACAAACACCCATGCTGACTGTATGTAAATATACTGAGTGTTGATGGTGAGTCACATTAATTAACACAGACCAACACTTCTTGGTGACATACTACAATCAATATTGTTCTATTATGATATCATCTCTAATTAATTTTGGTTCTGTTGGCAAAACAGCAGACTTTAGCTATACCAGGAAGGGAATTTGAAATATACATTGCTTTTCTGTGGACTAAGCTAGTAACTGGCTAAGCTTTGGGGGGTGGAAGAAATCATTTCACATCACTGCTCTCTGTTGTGTTTCATCCGAAAAGCTCTGCAGAGAGGAAAAAACATAATCACTGCAGGAGAAGAATTTAAGAGGTGGAAAGAGAAAGAAACTATGTGACTGTCCAAGAGAAGCTTGGGATTTGAGTAGAATTCAACCGGAAGGACCGGTCAATTTGCTGGCATTTATTGCAAAAGCTAAACACTTACATGTTTCACCCCATTCTCTTTCTAAGAGAGTGAAATGTCTCTTTCTAATGTTGGGAGGGAGTGGATTGTAGCCATAAATAGAGGGACTTCTCAAATCTAAATGAGCAGGTTCAAATCCCATCTCACCACCACTTTTCAGACATCTACTTTGGGATAAGGTCCTTATTCTCTCAAGTGTCCTTCTCCTCATCTGTAATATGGAACAAATAATAGTTATTATCATCCACTACCTCGGAGAAAGCCATAAGGAAGAAGACATGCCTGAAGGAGCCTGGCACACTTTAAGCATTCACTAAGTGTAAGCTATTATTAGGTTGAAGGAAATAATTTTGTGGCCTGCTCAGTTCAGTGTAATAATGGACTATATATAATAGCCCCTTAGTCTAAACCCATCCAGACAAAATCATTACACCCCAGGCCAACTCTGCATCTCCTGTGACCATGGGGGTCCAGGGTGACAAGATCCACTGTTCCTTAAAGCTGCCCTTCAGTGACCTCAGGTTTCTCCCAGTATAGATAGCATGGTCATGGATGGGGGAAAAAATGACTAGTTAACTTTCTGGAAGAATGTGGCCATCTCCATAATAATCCGAGGACGGGACTGAATACAATCTAAAAGAGAAAGGGTCCCTCTTCCTGCCTAGTGCTTGTATGTTTAAAGATCAGCCTATGGTTGATTTAATTTGTTTTCCTATTTACCTTTTAACTGTGGGCCAGACTTAGCACTGGAACATCCAGGCTGCGTCTTGTAAAGCCAGCCCATGATTCTGTATATGATTCTAGTTCCCCCAAGTCAAGGCAAGAAGCAAATCCCCGAACTCAGGATGAAGCAGCCGTCACAGGTTGCCTCTTCATTATGCACTGCTGTAACTCATTTGCTATTTGTCCCTCACTCTAATGAGCACTGAGCTCACTCAAAATATACTAAGAGATAGTTTTTATTAAACATGATATTAAGAAAAAGGTTAGTTTCTCTTTTAGCACTGCAGGCAATTACTGAAATATATGAATTCAAATGGGAATAGAATTATAACAGGTTTCTTTTTTTTTAAAGTCTTCCCAGATTCCACCCTTTCCCTTCCTCCCCTTTTCCTCCATTTCCACCTCTGTCAATTAAAATTGTAATAAGAACATATAACAATGTCCCAGGAGTCCCGTTGAGAGAGCCTTAGAGAGATCATCCAACCGGTCCCGAGCATACTCAGTATTGGATTATAATCACCTGTGAGTATCTCATCTGCCTCATTAGATCATAGCTCCTCATAGACAGGGATCATGTGTTTTTATAACTTTTTTACCTCCAGCCCGCCCCACACCTCCCTGCCCCAACTCTGAGACATTCTGAGATGACCCCAATGCTGGGGACAGAAAGCAAGCAAGCAAACCCAGGAGGAAACCACAGCAGCTTGCAGCCTGCCACTTCACAGAGAACTGAATCATTCCTGGGGACACTCTAGCACCTCTGTGGACAAAACAGTGACTCCAGCCTCTTCTATGACTTTGCTGCCTCTGCTTCTGTCCACACTGCTACTCTGCTGTCTGCCCCAAAACCTACTGCATCACATCTTCCATTATTATCTCTTGGCCTGTTCAGTGCAGTTTTTTCCTGCATATCTCTTGGTATCAGTACTTTCTCTGTATGCCTTACAATCAGTCTCTCAAAGAGGATCTACTTAATTTAATTATTACAGTGGCACCTACATCAAGTCATCTTGGAAGCCGCTGACAGGTCTATAGTTGGCCATATCTCTGACCCAGCCAGCTCTGGTCCAGTGTAACTGTGTTCCCTGGACCAAATAAGTCCTCTTAAGCATAATATTCTATATTTTGGGTGTGGTAGGTTCTCAGTCTTGTAATACCTTTCCTCCAGAAAAAAAAAAAAAAAAAAAAGAATAGGTTCTCCAAAAATGTCTCCTGAATAGTCAACTGGCTGTAGGCTAGACTTTTGCTTTTGGCATGCAAATAATAGACCTCCATAGAAAATGAGTACAAACCAGAAAACAACTGCTACGTGCCAACACTGTAAGAAACAGAAGAGAGATTGATTGGATAAAACAGTGCCCCTGATTTCTAGATGAAATTTTAATAAGAACATATAACAGAATAACAGCATATGACAGCAGTTAAGAGCATAGGCTTTGGACACCAGTTCAAATCATGAATTTTTCTACTTACCAGCCAAGTGATCTTAACCTCCCTAGACTTCCGTTTCCTCATCTGTAAAGTAGGGCTTTACACTGGGAAATACAGGGAAGGGCCAGCAACTTAATCTAGTCAATTTTGTTTCTATAATGAAGTGTCTAAGGCTGAGTAATTTATAAAAGAAAGACATTTATTTTGGCTCATGGTTCTAGAACTGAGGAAGTCTGAAATCAGGTAGCTGATGAGGGCCTCTCGCTGCTTCATACCATGGTAGCAGTCAAAAAGAGAGAGAGGGCACACACACAAGGGACAAAAGGGGACCAAATTCCTGTAAAACTCACCCATTTCTGAAAGGAAGGCATCAACCTGTTCTGGAGGGTTTAGCCCCCACCAAGAAAACACTTCCCTTCTGGGGCAAAATAAGCCAATCCCAAAGAACCAAAGGCTGAATGTTTTCTCTGATATGCAGATGCTAATTCATAATAAAGGGCGTGGGGTAGAGAAGAATAGAGGTACTTTGGATTAGACAGAGGGGAGTAAAGAGAAGGGAGGGCATACAGGAGTGGAAAGGATAGAATGAATCAGACATTATTACCGTATGCATACATAATTACATGACCTGTGTCATTCTACATCACGTACAACCAGGCGATGAGAAGTTATACTTCATTTATGTATCATGTGTCAAAATGCATTCTACTATCATGTATAACTAATTAGAATAAATAACAACAACAAAAAAACAACTTCCATTAGGCCCTACCTCCCAACCCTGCCAGATTTAGGAATTAAGTTATCAACACATAAACTCTGGGGGGACACATTCGAACTATAGCACCCACGAAATGGACTCCACGGCCACATTGCCTGGGGCTTCATGAGAATCGGAATATGGAAACAATAATCCCTTACTTGGATGATGCTATGATATACATTTGTACATAAATCATTTAACAGAGAGAGATCCTGCAGAAGAGCATCCATGTATTTTTGCGAGGTAACCTAAATGGTAAAATGAAAGTATCCATAAAGTGTCTTGGAAGGAGAAAAAGGGTAGAGTGGTTGGTCAGAGAAGCCTCTACTGGGAGCTAGTTGTTAGGACCAAGCAGTGGTTGGCAGGGTTGAGGCTGAAAGCATGGACACAGGAGTGTTTTTTGCCCTGTGGCATCCCAAGCTGTTGCAGCTTCTCTCCTGGGGCCTGACAGGAGGCCAGAGGCCACTGTGGAGGTGTGCCATGTACTAACCGTGGAGGTGTGGCAACTGCAGCCACATCTGTGGTAAACCACTCCAATACTTGCAAAGTGCATCTCCTGTTGTAGTGAGAGAGCTCAGAGTTTCTATAGATTTGCACTGAGATGTGTTCTTCTCGGCCTTTCTGGGTGTTATTATTGCTGAGCCACCATTTTGAGGATTTGTTTACTTAAGTTTAACTGCTCTTAGGGAAAACACAGTCTGAAAAATACTTGACTATGCTCTTGGATTTATTTAGCACAAGTTTTTCTCCCTTGTTGGAGACTCAACTCAGGGTACTAGTTTGAAAGTCTAACTATCAACCAAGAAGGATGTTAGGGAAGGAGAGTTCATTTTAGGATACAGCCACACTTACTTTGCGTCACATGAAAAATTAAACACAAACTAATAGCTGCAAAGATTTGTTTTTGCTCTGTGATTGTCTTAGACCAGATAGGGAAAACTTACACTTGTTTAACTTCTGACTGAAGTAAAATGTCCATTTTCATAATAAATGAACAGAACTAATTTTTGAATAGAGGTCACAATTTGTACCGTTAACATGACCAGAATCACGATAGCAGTGAGGCTTCTGTGAATCACCCAGAGTATAAGGACCCTGGGTGTGGGAAAACAAATTGTTTTGATGAATGAAGGAGCTAGGTGTCATGGCAGCAATTGTCCTCTGTCATAGTCAGGCCGAGCTACTACCTGCAACATGCTGAGCAAGTAGGTGATCAGGGACAGTGCAATGCATTAAAATGACAAG
Source organism: Glaucomys volans (assembly GCA_020662805.1). Classification (NCBI taxonomy): domain Eukaryota; kingdom Metazoa; phylum Chordata; class Mammalia; order Rodentia; family Sciuridae; genus Glaucomys; species Glaucomys volans. Next base: position 185,142 of record JAJEJO010002708.1, on the reverse strand, counting down.
GAGGATCTGCTAAAACTCCAGCATCACTTTCACCATTGTATTTTTCTGAGATAAAAATGCTCAACTTTCTATAGTTCTTACTATCTTCCTTTTATGCATAAAGAAATATCTTCTATTAATAAGATCAGTTTTATCTTATGCATTGAAAACATAGACAGATCCAAAGAAGAGCAGTTGATTGACCCTTGAAAGACCTTGGCTTCTTCATTACTTTGTTAAGCTATCTAACAAACAGAACACTTATTTTTTTGTAAGGTGCATTAAGATGCTTAATGAATATAATGGCAATAGTTTAAAATTCTACAAAAGGAAGAATAAGAGAACATGGAGGTCACCCATGTCACTGGCATCCATATAGAGTTTATAACACTTTTACTAGTTGACACTACTGCACACACAGGAGGCAGGATTTGAGATGCAGCATTTTTGAACAAAGAATACAGCAGGGTGCCTTATACTTCAATGTCATGTGTGCCTCTTTGACCTTAAGTTCCCTAAGAACTAAGGTGCATTCTTTGGCAGCATGGTTTCAAGTCTCTAGATTATGCTTCCAAATGAAAGAGGAGTGGAAAATAATTTTGAAAGTCATCACATGGTGATACTTTTTCCTGTTATCCTTACCTTTTTTGTAATAATACAAAACAAATAAATAATACAGAATACAAAGAAACAAAGAAATAATACCAAAAAAACAAATTCAAGTTTGAACTTCAGTGGCAGATTTTGGTTCTGAAACAGCAAAAGATGGATTTTCAAATTATGATGTTGGATTGATACAAAGCACTATTTCCTTCAGAACATTGTTTCTCTTGCCATTATCAGGTCCTCCCTCTCTGGAGAAATGACATTCATGAAAAAGGAGTACATTTATAGAAGTTAGAAATAAAATTATAGGTTGGACATATCTTCTGAGAGATAATACACATTAGGTCAGTAGATTCACTGCATTTTCCTTTTTGTTATCTTTGCATTTACTCAATTTTATTCATCCTTGTGGTAGTGTTTTATGATACTGGGAATCAAGGTATTTTTACATTTGTCAGGTGGATATTTGAAGGGAGGAGGTGACATTGTGTGAAAGGGAACCCAGGGCATTGAGCCAAAGCTTCATAGATCTATAACTAACCTGGGCACCCAAACTCCTGATATTTCATAGGCATCCTTCTGGCTCTTAGTTCAGAGGTTCAAGTATTTCCAAAGAAATGCAGTTCCCCATCTGGAAATAAAAGAGATTGAGTTTCTCCCACTTCTAGTATCTCCATCAAATAAAATGTCTTACAGATACGATCAAAGTATTTAAGGAAAGCTGAGTGTGTGGCACACTCTTGTAACCCCGGTGACTCAGGAAGCTGAGGCAGGAGTATTGCTGGTTTGAGGCCAGCCTGGGCAACTTATTGAAGCTCTGTCTTGAAAAAAAAAAGGTGGGGGGTACAGGGTCTCATCTCATAGACTGTCATATTTGTTACCTATTCAAGTTCTAAACAACTCTCCTTTTGTTCAATATTGATTCCCCACCACAATGCCTGACATACAACAGACACACAATAAATGTTAGTTGAATTGAATTTTGAGGGACTAAGGAATCCCAGACTTGAAAGGGAAATTATCCAAGAATTCAACATTTTTTCCTTTTCTAATTAAAATAAATGTACATATAGGATGATGCAATACACACATAGACACATATATATTTGTATATATATGTATATGTACATTCAACAAGAAATTTAAAACTAAACATCCCTATAACCACCTCCTGGTAATTTCAACCTCTTTGTTTTGGTTTCAAATGTTTCACTTTTATTCCCTTAAAGTGCTTAACACAATGACATGTCATTTGATACTTGAGTGAAGATAAGAATTTAAAAATATTTTCATGTAAGTTCATTAAAATGAATCAATGTTATGTGGTGCAACACATAACAGTCTGTTATGTGGTAACAGACTGTTCACCACTTTGAGGTCCAAATTTGAGAGCCTTTATTAAGCTGGCCGGCTGATGTCTCACATAATGCCTCAAAAATGGCTATTGGAAGAACAGCCCCATTCACAGGGTTGCAGGGGTTCTTATACCAAAAATCACATCAATCTTAAGTGTCTATTGCTATGATTTGAAATTACATTATGAAATCATCAGCAGAGGGGGAAGTGGGTCAAACTGACCCTTACCTAGGTACAAACTAAAGAGTGGTTGCTAATGGTTACTAACATAGGAATCAAAAGAGAACAATTTTTCATCATATAAGAATCACCATTTTACATTGTTAAACATGTCATGCTAAGTGACTGATGATGGGTACAGAGGGTGTTCCCATGGGAGAAGCTAAGCAACTATTGATGGGTACAGAGGTGGGACGTTCCCGTGGGAGAAGCATTTCCTATATAACATGGAGTCTTAGAGCAAAATGGAGTCTGTTTAGTCATTTCCCATATAGCCTGGCCTGTAACATTTCCATGGAGCCAAATCTGTCAGCCTGTCACAATCAATGAATGAAATTCAATTTAATAGATCAAGAACATGGCATTTCCAATGAGTACTGAGATTCCTGTGCAATTGTGTGTACCTTTTGAGAGAAGTTTTACCATCTCCATGCAAAGCTGAAATTATAACTTCAGAAATTCCAGAAGAGTAAAAATGAGTCTTCTTCCTTGGGAGCAGGTTCCTATCCTGTCTGCTCAGGTCAACCCAATGGTCTGGAAGTTTTAAGGCAACTTTAAAGAAAGAAATAGCTGTGCACATGCAAAGGAAGTCTTGACCAATAATAATAATAATAACAATAATAGTAATACTAATAAACACACTAATGAACTGAAAAGGGAAAATTTAAGAAGTAGTTGTTTCTTAGTTAGTGATTTATTTAGATGCTTATGGGGAGAAGCCCTTTCACACTAGATTTTGGGATGTGTCCAGGCTGCTTTCTAAAGAAAAGTACCACCAAAGTTTTCATGAAAATTTGGAGAGGGATTTTGGCTAACCCATTAAGTTCTAAGTTTTCAATCCTGGGAAAATAATAAATATTCAAATAGCATTTCAAAGTTACCACAAGTGGTATATTTGTTGCTCTATTTAGGTTTTTGAGTGTGGAACTTAAATATATAATGTAAATATAAAGTATATAATGCATAATTATATAATTATATTATAATGTTAATTAATACAAAAACAAATAAGCTCTAGATTGTGATTTGTAGCCTGTTTCAATGCACCTGTGTTATTTTCACTTCAGTATCCACAGAATTGTAAACTTGGGATTTAATGAGTTTAACAAGCATGTGAAGGTTTTTAGTTGGTGCCATTTAGCTGACTTAAGGTTGAAATACTGAAAAAAACAATAAGGATCCCACAGGAAAGATTCTTCTGTAAAATCTAATCTTTTGCCCAAAACTGCTTGCTTTAGAGCAGAAAAAAGAACTCCTTGAGTTGAGAGTTTCAAACAGTTGTTATCATTCTTGCCTAGAGGGTGAGTAAACCTGAAACACATCAGCCATGTAGGAAAATTGCATCTGTTAATAAAAGGCATTTTTCCTTCATAGAGGATTCTAATACGTATTCCCCTGAGTCTCTGGATTTCATAATTATTAAACTGCATTTATAGTGAAAGCACTTTAAAACAGTGAACACTTATCAAATACCCAGATTGTATACAGAATACTAGTCACTCTGAAAGTGGCTAGTATATAATTATAAACTCTTTTTGTTTGTTTGTTTCTTTGTTTGGGTATCAGGACTTGAGCCCGGCAAGTTTCAACCCCCAGCCCATTTTTTATTTTTTATTTTGAGACAGTGTCTTGTTGAGTTGCTGAGGGCCTCACTAAGTTGCTGGGGGTGGTTTTGAATTTGCAATCCTCCTGCCTCAGCCTCCCAAGCCAATGGGATCACAGGCATGAGCCATTGTGCTTCCCTCTCTATATCTAGAATTATAAAATAAATGCTGAAAATTTTTATGAAATTAAAGATTGGAGAAATTAACATTTTATGACCTTTAGCTGACTCTACTGCTAGTGATTAGATGGGCATAAAGGAACAACTTTGGTTTAAGAAGTTTATCAATAAAATTAAATAACCATTTTGGCATGTACGTAGCAGGTGCACATGTTGAGAAAGCAGAGGCTGGGTGACATCTGTGAACACAAAAAAGGAGACAAGTTAAGATCTGCTTTTCCTTCCCTATAGCCTACTCTATGTCCAACAGAGCCATTTTAAGATCCTGGTAAAACTATTCAGGTGTGTGAAAAATAGAAGCTAGTGTTTTTGCAGTTTTGAAGTTTTGCATTTTTAATCACTGGATTCATTTCTAGCACATAGAGAAAAGTACTAAATAGTTTTAAGAGGAACAAAGGAAAACCTGAGCTGTATCATGTCCTAAAGACAAGGAGTTCTCATTCTGAGGGTGAAAACACAGAGCTAAAAGTGGAATAAAACCTGACCAGGAGACATTTACATGGAAAGATAGGAGGTGCTTTGGGAAATGAAATCACTGGATGTGTAAAAGACATGCACTATACATATCTCAGGTTTGAAGTGCTATGGGAAAGAGCAGCCTGTGTTTAAATATACAGTTACCTCAATTTTCAAGAGCAAGATGAATGGATAAAGAAACTGTGGTATATATACACAATGGAATATTATTCAGCCATAAAGAAGAAGAATATTTTGGCATTTGCAGATAAATGTAGGTCATCAGAGACTATCATGCTAAGTGACATAAGCCAAACCCAAAAAACCAAAGACCAAATGTTTTCCCTGATTAGTGGATGATGATATATAATGGGGGTGGGGAGGGTAGGGGGTGAGAGAAGAATGGAGGAATTTAGATTATGTAGAGGGAAATGAGAGGGAGTGGGGGTATGAACAATGGTGGAATGAGACAGACAGCATTACCCTCCGTACACATATGATTATATGAATGGTGTGAATCTATATCGTGTACAACCATAAACTGATAGATGTACCCCATTTGTGTACAATGAATCAAAATGCAGTCTGTAAAAGTAAAAAAAAAAGAAACTGAAAGCAAAATAAAAAATAAAAGTATCATTTGAAGTTGTTAAAGAGAAAAAAGATTTGTTGCAATAGAAATGCTACCTTCCATCTTTCTTTCTTTCTTTCTTTCTTTCTTTCTTTCTTTCTTTCTTTCTTTCTTTCTTTCTTTCTTCTTTCTTTCTTCTTTTTAGGTTTAAGTGTTCCAAATAGCTCTGGAGCCTATACTAACCATCAAATGCCCCTTTCTTTTCACAGAAGTCTCCTATCTATTCAAGTCCCTAAATTCCAAATAATCTTCACTGGGTACCAACATTAGTCACCATTATCATGTTCAGAAATTAATCTGGAAGGTTTTACAATCCTTCAAACTGGCTTCTCATTTTCCCCTTTCAGTTGTATGGTTTAGTGCACACTTTCTACTATAGTTATTAATAATAAGAGAGTATGGAGTAGCAGTTGTCTGCACAGCTGGGGGAGAGTTACATATCCAGGTGTAGGTATGCAGATGCATACTCATGCCCAAAGACATGAATGAGTTATTCCCCAAAATAATCTTGCCTTCTTATTGTTTTATAAAAGTCTAAATTAGGTGGCATAAATAAAAAACACTCATTTTTATTTATGCATCTTGAATTCACTTTTATAAATATGTATAATAAATACATTTTGAGAGTTTAATGAGTTTTATAATTCTGTTCCTAGATAAACACACTTTTTGCAGGGAAAAAAACATAAAACAATTATTTCCTGATTTATTCCAAATTAGCTAAAGGGCCTAAAACATAAGAGAGCAAATAATGAATACAAATAAGGAAAGACTCCACGTACTGCTTTCCTTCAGCCCCAAATGTGTTAGAACAGGAGGATATGAAAATAACTAATGGATTTCTGCACTGGAATTTGATCCACGCTGGTACAATGACTATTTGGATCTGAACCAAGAAGATTTGGTGGTCCTTGCTTCACAAAGGCCAGGAAAAGCCATTTAGGGACAAAATAATTTAACTTATTTCTTTAAGTATTGCTCGCATCCTCCTTTTAAGTAACCCATCACCAGATAATGTAGAGAGCAGAATCTTTATTCACTTCAAAAGCCAGTTCTCACTGTCTGTCTGGAAGGAACAGGTACTCCTTCCAGTTCTGAGGTCACCAAACTCGATTATCCTGGGAAGTAGCTTACCTGTAAATGCAGGCTGCAGACCCAGCAGGGTGTGAGGGTGATTACTGCCTGCAGTGGGTCTGCCTTGCAATTCATAATTCGCCATGGAATTACTACCTGGCTTACTGTGTACATGGTTGTTTGCATGTGTGTGAATGGAAGATGAACCATTACATTGAGGGGAAACAGAGGGCCAAGTTGTGAGAGTCTTCTCATTGCACATGGAGCTCCTGAAAATGGTGAGTCCAAAAGGAAGTGGGAGCCCTTCAGGTGTAAGTGTGTCAAGACCGGTTGAAATAAATGCCATTTTGCTTGTAGGAAAATAGGAATGTTTAATAAATCTCTTGTGCTTGATACAAGGTAATTCTGAATAGTTTTGTTTCTAAACAATTGGGTTTATAACTAGAATTAGATGAACATTACTCTTTTCTTATTTGGCTTGCCTTAGTTTAAATTTAAAAAGAAAATCATGGGCTAGAGTTGTGGCTCAGTGGTAGAGCACTTGCCTAGCATGTGTGAGGACCTGGGTTTGAAACTCAGCACCACACATAAATAAATTAAATAAAAAGGTCCATTGATAACTTTAAAAAAAATTTTAAAAAAAGAAAATCATGAGTATATGGAGAAAATCCTTGTCATGCCAAAGTAACAGGATACCAAATCTGACTAGATAATGCATACACAAAAAGATTCATTAAACCCCAAGATTAAACTCAGATAATACATCTTAGAAAACGCGTTTTCTTCATCAGGTAGAGGTAGACCTGGGGACATTGCCTTTCTATGTCTAAAGTGCATTATTTACTGATGAAGCCTCTTAGATTTCTCGTACTCTCGCTAAGGATCTTTCACAAATATTCAAATTCTGCTGCTACCTATTAATACAGAGAAGTGAATAACACCTTTGTGACCAAGTGGAAACATGTCTTTTACCAGGCAGCCAGATCACTGGGCAGCCCCCTCTGTCCAACTGTGAGGGCAAACAGAGGTTATTGGACATGGTTTTCCTAAACATTCCAAGGTATTTAAAAGGAATGCTTCCCTCACCCCCAAAAGGAAGGATGCAAAGTGACCTGGCTCCCTTAGACTGCTGATGTATTAAAGATCTTTCTACTTGCTTGGTTCTGTATGCAAGGAAGGAAGGTGACTGTAACTTGGTCTGACAAACCTATCAATAGGAAATCAAAGTTGAAGCCAGTGTCAAAGAAAGGATTTGTGAATGACAGGAGGATCATGTAAAATTCAGTGATCTGAACTCACCAATGACACCTGAATCTCCTAGCATTATTTCTTTTCATTACTTCTAGGAAATGAAACATAAGTCAGGGGAATAAATCTTACTGTAGAAACTTCAGCCATGTAGAAAAGTCTCATATATTTGCCAACTTTTCAGGTAGAAGAGAAACCTAGCAATTCATTGAAATTTACATTGTACCAGGAACACTCTCATAAACACACACCAAAAGAATGTTTGACCAGTTATCTGGCATCCCTCAGCCCAGTCGAGTTGACATGTAAAATCAGCCATCAGAGAAGGCATTTGCTAAATGTCTTCATTCTTCCCAACAACCAAAATCTTTGTATGCTCTGAATAGTAGGACTGGGTTTATTTGTATCTGCCAAGACATTTTTGTTTTCGTTTTTGTTTGTGGGGGAAAATTTTCCTTAAAGAAATAAAATCATAATAAGCCAAGCCCAAAAAAACAAAGGCCAAATGGTTTCTCTGATAAGTGAATGATGATACATAATGGGGGGAGGCAAGAGAAGAATGGAGGAAAAATAAATTTAAAAATAAATAAATAAATAAATTTAAAAAATTTTTTAAAAAGAAATAAAATCATCATAGTCTGAAAAAACAGTCGAGAAAAAAAATCTCTCCTCTTAGTATTTACGACGTGACCTTCTGATAAAAGCCTGTTAACTTGGATGGCACATTGCCTCTAGTTCAGAGGCTATGGAAGGATCATGTAGTTACAAATTCCTCTGATAGCAGAAGCAATTATTTTGATGACAGGAGCATATTTATTCTTGAAGATATCAGAACATGAATTAAAATGTTATGTACTCAAATTGACATCGAGAAAAACAAAGGTGTGCAATGGAGATATTTGCCTATGACAAGTTCATAAAATCTGTCTTTTCTAGGTAGGTATTGTCACCAGCAACTCACCTAGACACCTGAAAATTCCCAACTTTTCAAATACACTTAAAATTGCCTGACCTTTATGGGAGACATTTAGAGATTGCAAGGTTTGACTGCTTGATAGTGAATACGTAAAGATTCTAACAATAGCCAAGGTGCCTTTGGATCCTATTTGCTTTTACTAATGCCTTGGTCATAAATTGGAATCTTTTGCTATTTCATTTTGGAAAGTATTGCTTAACAGGATCCTAGTCATTTTAGAAAAGTAATATACTTTCAAATTACCTAATTTTCTCACCTTTAAAGGACTAATATAAGAAATTTTTCTATTGAATCTGTCTTTAAAGGGTTTGGTAGAGGTGGGAAAAATATGCATTTGAAATTGCACTCAATCAGTTGGATTCTCTTGGGGTACCTGGTGCCCAGGGCAAGGCAAACCAGCAGCTCTCATATCCTGGACCAGCTCAGCAGTGGCAGAGAAATCTCTGAGCTCGGAGACCTTGTGGCTGCGACTTTAGCCTGCACAAGTCCTGGAGTGTACCAGATATGCCATCCTGCGAGAACTGTGCCTGCAGCTAGATTGCAGCCCTGCCCCCAAGTGCCTTCCATGCTTCAGCAGGCTATGTGGGGAGGAGTAGAGTCCTCTGCTGAACTTCATAAATCTTAGTGTCTTCTTGTAGGGTCTTCTTTGGGATTTTCATTTTCACTCTTTTTAAAGTTTATGTACAAATTTACTCTCTGGTATAGGCATTTATGAAATTTGACAAAGGATAGTATTGCATAAACACAACCTCTATTAATGTATAGAACAGCCCTATCACCTCGGCCTCCCCATCCATCATGCTACCTTTTTCTAGTACAGCCCTCCTTCCATCCTTAATAAAGAACAAAACTTTTCTCTGATCCTGTAGTTTTGTCATTTCCAGAGTATCACTGCTATAGCTTGGATCTGGAATAACCCCCCAAAGCCCCATGTGTTGAAAGCTTAGTCTCCAGGCTCCTGACACTATTGGGAGGTGGGGGTACCTTAAAGAGGTGGGGCCAAATGGAAGGAACTTAGGTTGCATGGGGATCTAAGGACCCTGGCCCTTCCTCTCTTCTCTGTCTCTCTGCTTCCCAGCTGCCATGAGGTGAACAGGCTTCCTCCACCACATATTCCTGCCATAATGCACTCTGCTCCCAGGGGCTCAAAGCAACAAGCCTAGCAACCATGAACTGAAACTTCTGAAACATGAGCAAAAATAGATATTTACTCCTTCAAAGTTGATTGCGTCAGGTGTTTTATTACAGTAATGAAAAGCAGATTAACACAATCATCATATTGTATGCAGCCTTTTGAGTCTGGCTTCTTTTGCATCTCTAATGCATTTGAGCTTTGTCCATGTTCCTGTATATGTCAGCAATTTGTTCCTTTTTTATTGTTGTATTCAATATATGAATGTACTACAACTTCTTTACCTATTTCTCAGCTGAAGGACATTGGACTGTTCCAGAATTAGGCATATATGAACTACAAATTCAGGGTTTTGTGAAAATATGGATTTTCATTTCATTTGAAATACCTAGAAGTAAAATTTCTGGGTCATATGGAAAGTATGTATTTAACTTTGTAAGAGACCGTCAAATGTTTTCCAGGTGCCACTGGGCATTCCCACCAATTCACAGCAATGTATGAGATTTCCAGTTGCTCTGTGTCCTCAGTACCCGGTCTTGTCAGCTCTTTTGTTTGCTAGTTTGTCTTGTTTAGTTTTTATTTTAATCATTCTACTAGATGTATAGTGATCCTTCTCTGTGACTTTAACTTCCCTAACTTTAATTAGTCATTACTTCATGTATTTGCCATTTATATGTCCTCTTTGACAACATATTCTGTTCAAATCTTCTGTCCATTTTTTAATTGGACTGTTTGCTGTTGGGTTTTGAGAATTCTTTAGATATTCTTGATACAAGTAGTTTGTCAGATATATGATTTGGAGATATTTTCTCCCAGTGTATTTCTGTCCTTTTCATTCTTTTAGCCATGTCTTTCTCAGAAAAAAAAAAATAATCTTCATAATATATTATGTTTTAATTTCTATTTTTTAATTTTATTCTATCTAATTTGTAATTTCTATTTAATTTCTATTTTTTAATTTTATTCTATCTACTGTTTTTCTTTAGTGGGTTAGACTATTGGCATTAAACCTAAGCAACTGTTACCTAACCTAAGGTCACAAAGATATCCTCTTATGTTTTCCTCTAAAAGGGTTACAGGTTTATAATCCACCCTAATGAGGCTGTTAAATACTCTGTGACATCTGAGTATTATACATGGAAATAGAAAGTGTAAGATGTCAGGGAAATTTTTAGATTCCCAGTTAGATTTTTAGCTCCTTGAAGGCAAAGGCTGCATCTCACAGTGACATCACTGTGACTTATCCTGTCCCCGTCCTTGTTAACAGCTTGGATGTTTCATAAATACTTGTTAAGAATTAATAGATCCGGGCTGGGGATCTCAGTTGGTAGAGTGCTTGCTTTGCAAGCACAAGGCCTTGGGTTCAATCCCCAGCACCAAAAACAAAAACAAAAACAAAACAAAACAAAAAAGAATTAAAAATCCTCTTGGATAAGCTAACCTATTATTTTAGTATTGTTAGTAAAACCAAGAGAGACTCATTTGCAGCCTCATGTCTCACTGGTGCTCTGACCTTGGGAGAAGGTATTGTACTCAAGTTCTTTAGGCTGCATGTCCTAACTTAAAAATTTGGACTACTAATGCATTCAAGAATCTTTTGAAGATCACGTGTGGGAACATATAGGAGTGTCTTCATAGTGCCTGGCATATTTTAGGACTCTATGAAGAACTGCATTCTCCCTCTTTCCTTTTCCCATCCCACTCCTAAACTACATATGTGTTTAACAGTCCAGTGGCTCTGGTTTTGAATAACAAACTACCATGCTGTGGATTGGCATATTCCATATTTTCTCATTGAATATCTTCTTTCATATATTCATAGCATTTTTAGTAAAGGCAATTAAAATGGCTAGATGTATCTATTTTCAGTAGCTTCTCTTCTTAGGACTAATCTTACATGGCACAAATGTAGAGGGAAAGAGAAAGACCTAGGCTGGTTTAGAGAGTAGGTAGAGGGAAAATCCTAGAGTGAAGCACTCATGAGAGAATCCCTTCTTATACATACTGAAAAATGGCAAGAAGTCTTAATTAGGCACTGACAACCAAAACTAATTACTAACTAATATTTAACTAATTGTGAACTAATAAATAAATACAAACTGGGGGAAAATGGTTCTGCTCATGATTTGTGTACCAAATCATTACCATTATAAGTTGTGTTACAATTTCTTATAAAATCCCAGAATTTTTTTCATTGAACTAAGAGGATTTTCCAGGTTAGCAGTATTCACTAATGACTAACCAAGGGAATCAAAAATGCTGGCATAGCTTCTGGTCCCAGAAATAAGGTTACTAAACTAAATCTTCATGTTGCTTGATTGACAAGCCACAAAGTAATCCCCAAAATTATTTAGCTCAGAAGAACAGGCCAATTCAATGACTTGAGGTGCTTCTAAAATTGATGTTTTTGAAAAAATGACCTGAAAGAAAAGCCAGTGATATTTTTCAATTAATGGTGCTATTTATTAAGCACTTGTTCAATTCTAGTCAGTGTCATTGAGGTTTTTTGTATATTTCCTAATTTAGTTCTCCTAACAATCCTGCGAAATGGGTGTTATTAGACTCCTTATTTCATGAACAGAAAAATTGCAGGCTTACGTTAAATATCTACCTCAAGGTTACACTACTAAAAAATGATTAATGCAGAATTTGAACTCAAGGTTGTATAAGTGGAAGGACACTGTTTTTAACTGCTGCCCTTTATCATCTTACCCTGCATGGTTTACAGCTTGTAGAAATGCTCTCTAAAACATACACCCTAAATTTTGGAGACCCAGTGAATCACAAATATTCCAGACTTTTAGATATGCAGCACAACACCTTTGATTAGGTGCATATATATTTCAGTTTGCAATTATAAGATTAAAGGTCACTCTAGTTTCATGTTTCCTTATTAATCTCCAAACATTTTAGTACTTTCAAATGCATAACATACCAAGTGTATTACTCTTCTCAAGATCATCTAAACATATGCACTGATACTGATTAAACATTATTGATACCTGTCAAAAGGTAATTATCACCTAGCAGAGCTGTCCAAATGTTTCCTAATTTGCAAAATGCAGACTTTCTGCAGCCAAGAGAAAACATTCCCTTAACCCCTTAGGCAGAGAAGATATGGAGTCTCTACTTTATCAAAAATTTTCTGGAAAGAACAGTATCCTATTTATCATGGCACAGTATACTAATCCAAAGAGAGAATCAATAAATGTTTATCATACTGGTGAATGAATGAATGGAAAACTTTAACTCAATAAGCGTTTTTAGGGTAGAAGAATAAAAGAATTAATTACGTTACTTATAAATTTTAGTTCATAAAGCAAGTTTTACCCATTTAGAATAGATTTTAGAAGTAAATAATTAAGAAACAATTTTTTATAGTGTTTATCACATTTGAATGTAAGAACATAAATATATGTTATGCATATATGTTCAAGAAAAACATGAATATGAAATTTAACGTGCTCTAATTTACTTTGCATTTTATAATATTATAACTCAGAGATGTGTCTCCATGACTGATATTTTTAAATGGTTTACTATAAACTAGATTGCCATTGCAGAAGAACTGCATGAAAGATTTATGAAATAACAGAAGTCATGAGCAGCAGGTGCATGTTTGTTTTGGCACCTTATATAGGACTAAAGATAAGTAAAAACATAAATTCTCTGAAGAAGAGCAAGACACCACCCATATAGTAATGATCAGACCCTTCTACTTTCTGACTCCCCTGCCCCCAGCAAGACTCAAAATTCAGTGGCCAAATCATTCCGTGCTCCTTTGACCTGGTAGATTTCTCCCTTCATGGAGGCTATTCAGCTACACTTTAGTGTTTCTCCTCAAGGCAACAGGGGCCACGTAAAACATGCAAGACTTCTATCTCCCAACTCTCCTGTGAATGCTTCTTAGCAGGCTTCAAAGTAAAACAATAGGGAAGCAATGATTATCAAACTCAAGTGGTCCTTCATGCTTGCCAATTGAGTAATCTGGATGAGATTTTTGTCTCCTGACCAAGAAGAACCCCAGCCCCAAGCCTGGACATATTAATAATTGAGCTAATGGAAAGGGTAAGCCAATAGCTAGTCATTCTGAGTGCTCAATTTAAACATCAATGCTTCAGATATTCCATTTTATGGTATTTGAAAGATTTTTGTTTATGCCTAAACTTTACAGCACCTTTTTTCATAGCCTGATGTTCACTTGTTTATTTACCATGTGGCTGTTAAGCAGGTGATAATGAAATCACTGAGAAAGTAATTTCTTTTTGGTTCAAGAGTTCTACATTACAATGAACCAACAGTGTGAGCCAGCATGTTCAAATTCTATAGTAATCATTTGAATATTTACTGTTAGTCACTATTAAGATAGACTACTTAAGAGTCAAAGTCCCTTGCCTTTCTTAAAACTCACCCTGGCAAGCACCCATATCCCATGTCAAAATGTGAATACTACTGAAAATATGTAACATTGAAGAACCGTTTGTCTTTATCATTCCAAGAGTTTTACTTTCTGTGTATACCTGGAGAAGCCACTAACTTTTGGATATTTGCTTCTGGAGCTTCCTGTGTTTATTCTTAAGCTTGAACTTAAGCTAATGAAGTGGGTTTTCTTAATTACATTAATAAATGGATTAAAAATCAAACTCACTAACAATCAAAGGAATGCAAATTAAAGTAGCATTAGGATATTATCATTTGCATCTCAGAGCAGAAGCACTAATTTTTAAATGATAATGTTTAATGCTGATGAAGCTACCTTTAGATAATCATTCTCAGGCTCAACTTATAGTAGGAATTTAACCCCCTTGGAAAGACTTAGAAATGTTTCCACCTTTTGATCCAATAATCAGAGTTCTAGAACTCTATAAGAAGGATGACAAATAAAGATGTAGATAAAGATTTTTGAATAAGAAAATACATTGTTGAGACAAAAAATTTGAGCTAACTAAAAATTCATAATATGAAATAGTAAAATTATGATACATGCAAATGATAGCTTATGTTTCATGCAATAAAATCTGTGTTTAAATAAAAGAAATTCATGATATAATGTTAAATGAATATATAAATTATAAACAGTATAATTCTAATTTATTTTTTAAAGTATACATAAACACATGGGTTTGCACTCACACACACACAAACTTAAACTGCTGCCTCCATAGCCAAATGTGTGAAGAAATAATATGGCATGTATCACCAGTTTCCATAAAAATGATTATATTACCCGCAATGTCTTTATGTAAATCAAACACTAATAGGAAATGTGCTTCTGCTACGATAGAACTCTGTTCTAGGCACTGTCAAAAGCCTAAGAAAGATAGGCTTACACTTCAGGGACCTGTTATTTTTGAAAGAGACTTGGGTGTAAAAAGAACGTCAGAATATTTAGTAAGTACCTATATACATAGATTATTATGCAATTTGTTCACACACGAACAATTACAGGCATCTAGTATGTTCTGTCACCTTTGCAGAACTTTCTGATCCCCAGCACCTCCAGACCTGGATGTGGTCTCTTGCATCCATCTTTGAGCATTTATGTAGTTCACATGACTTGCCATACATGTGAACGAGGAGGGACTGTGGAGATGTAAACCATGTGGAGGAGTGTTGGTGGGGGAAATCCCATGCCTTTTCTCCCTAACCATCCTTCTCCTGAGATTAACAAGCTGTGGAAGGAAAGCCCTGACTTTAGAATTGAAGGACCCCTATCCACATCCTGGTTCTGCCACTCACTGAGTTTTTTAAATTACTTTACCTGACTACACCTGTCTCTCTTCTTGCAAGTTTGAATGACAGAACTGATGACATGGGGTTTTCTGAGCAGTAAATCAGAGAAAACAAATGAATGAGCCTGGGGTTGTGCTGACCCAGAGTAGATGGTCGATAAGTTTACCTGAAATTAGATTCAGAGCCTAGACATGGATTAACTGGGGTGGACAGGTCAAGAAGTCATTTTGATTTCTTCTCTTTATTTAGCACCCTCTTTGACATACATGTCACAGAATTTATCTTCTTCAGCTGCCTTGGGTTCCTGGTCTATGAAATGGGAACATTTTATAACTAATTCCTACTTTTTAAATATGTGAGGGACTACAGAAGAAAATATGACTTAGATGGTAAAAGAATTGGGAGAGATATTTAGAAAAACTTTCTAAATACATTTCAGAGTTGTTTGCCTTACTTTTGGTGTTACTTGGTTTTGTTTTGTCTTTGAAAGATAAAAGCTTTCTCTTCAAATACTTTCATTTGATTTTTGTCTCCACTTCTGTTTGTTACTTCTATGGGTAGGCTCTGAGTAAGGTATTTTTGTTTTTACTCTTTGTTTTGTTTTGTAAGTTCAAGAAATGAGGGGCTGCGTTGTAGTTCAGTGGTAGAGCACTTTCCTAGCATGTGTGAAGTACTGGGTTTGATCCTCAGCACCATATTAAAAATAAATAAAATAAAATAAAGTATAAAAAATACAAAGCAAAAACATGCATAGTGACACATGCCTGTAATCCCAGTGGCTTGGGAGACTGAGGCAGGAGGATTGTGAGTCCAAAGTCAGCCTCAGCAATGTAGTAAGGCTCTAAGCAATTTAGCGAGATCCTGTCTCACAATAAAACATAAAAGGGGCTGGGGATGTGGCCCTTGGGTTCAATCCCTGGTATCAAAAAAAAAAAAAAATACAATAACAAAAACAAAAGATCAAGAAATGATCTTAAAATATGGAGTGAAATAGATGATAGTAACTTGCCAGTGACTGTTGGAGAGAACAAAAGGAGTAAGAGACAAAGCCACTGTTCAATTTTTCAGAGTATCATGACATAGCAGATTTAACCTGAAAATAAAAATATGGAGTCCCACAGTTTGAGTTCGGGGAACACAGCATATAAAAGAGTTTTTATAGTAACAAAATTGGAAAATGAGCAAATGAACAATCCTATATTTAATATAGAAATGACACCCAATAACATTTACCAATACATCAATTTTGAATGATCATTATTAATCATCATAGTCTATCAGCAAATAATTTTTATGTTGTTTAAAATTTTGATTCATTGTACACAAATGGGGTACAACTATCATTTCTCTGGTTGTACAATAAATAATTTTTTCTAAAAAAAAAAAAAAACTATTTTATTGTCACAAAATTCTTCCAAAGGAAGACATTGGCAATCCCATGAGACCAATTAACTACAATGATTTGTCAATTACAAACATTGTACCATATTTTTATCCTTGTGCCTACAAAGCTTAATAACTCTCAAGTACACTTCATAGCATTGAATAAGTATATTCCAGTGTGCACCAGGACTAGGGCAGCAGCTCTCAAACAGGGGCAATTTTGCACTCAGGAGACATTTAGCTATGTCTGGAGTCATTTTGGTTGTCAGATTTGCAGGAAGCATGGTACTTCTGGTGTCTCATAGCAGAAGCCAGTGCTGCTGCTGAATATCCTACAATGGAGCCCTCATGATAAAGAATCATCTAGCCCAACGTCAATAGCTCTGAGGTTCAAAAACTGACCTAGAACAATAAGGAACTTAGGGACAATCTGTGTTATTTCCACACATTTAGTCCATATGTAGTGACTCCCAATGTAAGGCACCATAAATAATTTAGATTTTTGGTCGATGAACATTTGTAATTGGATAAGACAGTAAAAAGGTGTTTCTCCTCAGCTCTGACTTGGTTCATCAGTGCTCCTCCCTACTATCTCTTCTATATTTTATTTTCTCCTTTTCTTTCCCCTTCTCTTCCTTTCCATCAACTCCCCCATGTCAATTTTCTTTTGTTTCCTTACAGCCCACTCTGTATTTCTCCTCTCCCATATTTTCCATCTTCCTGTCCTGTTTTGATTTCTAATTTTGGATTAATTTTAAAGGATCTCTAAGATCAAAGTGTTCAAGCATTCTACTCTATAAATGCATTCTACTCTATAAATGCACAGAACTAGCATTACTTGTACTGGACCAAGGAGAAGACGACAGGCTCTTCCCCTGGCACCTCCAACGGTGACCCAACAGCTATTTGAATTCTTTGGCTATCCCCTCCTTGTGTGAGTATTTTGAGAAACAGGATATTTAGGTGTCTTGGTCCTTTTAACAAGCAGAATCTTCTGGGGTTTTTTAAGAGCACATTTCACACACACACAAAAGGAGAATGTATAAAGGAGTACCAACCTGAACAATTGGGTATGGGTGGCAAATGCTTTAGCATGCAGCTCTCTAGGGACTGATAACAATGTTACAGCCATCCTTTTTACATCACCTCAGCCTGTTCTTCTGGGATGAGGAGCGGGGCCCACACAGAGTTGTTCAGCCCTCATTGTCAGGGTGGATGGATGCAGAGTCTCACTCGAATCTTCCCTTTACCTTCTGATGAAGATATGACAGGGTTTTCTTGGAATACCTAGCAAATGCTGCCACTTAACCATAACAGTGCATGTAAGGATCTGACCACAGAATCGGAAGGAGGCTGGCTCTATGCAGATCGACTTTTCTAGAAAGCCCAGGAAAGCACTAAAAAAGTTTACCAAACAGAAATACATCTTTTCTTTACTCGCTTGTTTTTCTTCAATCATTGAATGTTACTATATGCCAGATATGAGTGAAGTATTTGGATAGCACGTCAGGCTATTTTTTCTTTCTCTCCACACATTTTTGGAGGCTTTTTAAACAAGCCATGCAGCAGGAGAAAGACATTTGGAGCCACTTGAAATTACTTGCCATGTGTAGGTATAATCTGAATTTAATGATCTGCATGATTAGAAGGGAATGACAGGCTCATCAGGAAGCTAGTAGAAATGTTTCAGGCTGGTAAATATTTTAAGGCCCACAGATTTCTTTAAGTTACCTGCGATGATAGATGCATTTTCTTCCCTTTGTGGAAAGGTTCTGAATTGCATAAAATATACCCACAAGTCATTTCCTGTTTTTCTGATGAAGTTAGCCCTGATCAATAAGCCTTCTTTTTTTTCATTGTTTGATGTTTATCGATCAGAGCTACTACACTGAGACAGTTGAAATACAAACCAGGATGGATGCTCTGAAGGATTATTAGTGACTCTCACTAATTTGTAGGTACTGGTCATTTCATATGTCCAGGGTTTCTGCAGTTCAGTGCCTACCCTGCAGAGACAGACCAAAATATCTGTTTATGAAAACAACCACCAAAAAGGACAGTAATATCTGGAGCATCACATATTGTATTGTTCTCACTGTGCCACTCAAACTCATAACTGTTATTAATTTTAGAGTAATTACTGGATAATAGAGTTCTATCCATCTGCTCAGAGAATTGTGGGAAACTACTAAAAGACTTAGCACACATGTGGTCCCTTCCATTTAACATCACATACCCTAAGAACATTCAACATTTCAAGTATGTATCAAAATGGCATTAGGAAAATTATTTGATTGCTAATTGCCAAAGGCTGTTTTACTGCATGTATCAAAAATCTCATGCAAGTTTCATAGAGATTCAAGAAAACATAATATGAGAGTTTATCTTTGCTGTGTAATCTCCACCATATTCTACAAAGTGCTTCCAGACAGCTAAGCAAGCGTCCAAAGCAGTTTTTGAGAACACAGACTTTGTGTGGCTAAGAGAATCCTGGATGACAGATACTGCACTTCACAAAATGTTCAGATAGGAACTTCCAAGATAGTGTACTGAGATATTGAGCTCTGAGCCCTAGAAGGGGCGTAAGGGGCCTGGTGGCCAGAACCCCTGGTCCAGTTGTCTCCGGACATGATCAGCTCTGACCAGTGAGCCCAAAGTGCTCTAGCATCATTTCCTGTGTGTCTGTTCACATGGAATGATTCAGAGTGCTGCTTTTAACAATTAACTCTGGTAACCATACTATATGAAGGGCATTTCATACTGTGCCTGGCCCACTCGAATTTTAAGAACCCGCTAACAAAGAGAAGGCAGCTATTTTGATGGCATCTTTACATAGCCACCCATTACACACACTTTCAAATGGGTCATTAATTTCAACAACAATGCTCTACCCATAAAGCTTCTAGAGACAGTCACATGTTTTAGTCGGCACATCTTTGACATACTCTTACAGATGCACTTTGTTGACGAAACTCTATTCATTGACTAGATTACTATATTTTAGAAGCATAGTTGTTCCCTTGAGTTATTCCCTGATACCACCAAATGCCACTTTTCTGAAACCAGAGATGTGATGCATGCTGAATTTCAGGTATGGACTTCAACTTGATTTCAGCTCTGTGAGCATCACTATATCCGCAGGCAGGCTCGGTCAGTGTGTGAGGTGTCTCTCTTTGGTCCTTGACAAAATACTCCAAGAGATACCAAGGAGAGGCTTTTTAGAGTTACCTACAGAAGTTACTATATCTATGAGTGTGAATCACAGGGATGAAGACAAACAGGAAGAAAGTTCTTTCAAATAAGAGAAGAATTTCAAAGTTGAAGATCTCCAAGAGAGTATGACTCTTCATTTCTTTCAGTAACACCAGGATTGACTCAATCAATGCAGACACCACATGATGGAAAAAAGCATTCTCTAGCTTTGGGTACAGCTATGCATTCCATTGTACTCTGGTTTTCTAGAAATTATACATGAAATATGTGCTTATGGATTTGTTATTTTTGTGTTCATTTTCAAACTATATCTAGAAAGAATTAGGAGTCAGGTGCTATTAAAAACACATGAGGGAATGAAGTCCTGAGACTGCAGCAACACAGCTGAATCTCAGAGCATTCTGCCAAGCGAAAGAAGCCAAACACACAAGACTTTAAAATCTTTAATTTTATATTATGTGAATTCTATGATTTAACCTCATTTTTAAAAATAAAAAAATTCAACACATTAGAAATCAGAGAAATGAAATATTAGGGAGGGCTCAGAGCCCACCTAGCCTAGCCCAGCCCATGGAACACCCATCAGGATAACTCAATTTACATATAAAATTTTTTTCTTTTAAATTATTAAATAAGCATGAGAATGTTTATCAGTCATCTGTAATAAATTAATGACTATAAATTAGACTTGCTCAGAATTTTTAGTACTCAGGTTTCTACAACATTAAATTCAGGGGCAATAGAGAGAGTGATTAATGACCATTTTTTGGATCAAGCAAATATTTTTAAAATATTTTGTGTAGTGGACTCCTGGAAGACATGGTAGCATCCTCTCTTCCCTGCAAAATCCAATTGGTTTCTTTATAAGGTTTTTTCCCAAAACTAAAAGTTTGGCTCCTGTTTCTGCTTTAAGTTCAAGTTTGCCCACGTGGGTACAAACTCCATATAACAGGGCTTGTTACCATTCTTCTGATAGTTATGTCTCTTTATAAACCTTCAGGAACCAAAGAGGAAGAGGAAGATGCAAAGTACCTGAAAAGTCAAAAGGATTTTGACTCAACTTCCAATAGCCCCCTTCCCCTCCCAGGTAGGGGATTCAACGAGGTTGGGGATTTTCCTGTTCTGGTCCCCTGTGATGTGACAGGTATTGTTCACCTATTGTGAAAGACTATGATGGGAAAAGTAAGAGACCAGAGGCTATGACTCTGACAAACAGCTGAAATGGAAAACTAAAATAGCAAGTCTTAAACCAGGTCCAGGAGATTGGCGCCTGTGTGGGCTACACCAACCCAGAGTCCTGGCTTAAGGAAGATGCTGAGATGAAAGAGCAACCACAGAGCAGGCAAATGAAAGTGGCCTCAGGAATTCTGAGGAGGGATGGTGTTGTGCCTGGTGACTTATTTAGCATCTGCATGGCTCTTGTGGGTGTGCAGGGCTATCTGAATGAGTCCAAGTAGGATAGACATGGGGAACTCGAGACTCAGTAAGGGGGCCAGGAGGCAAGACCTGGCATCTGCTGAGTCACATCCGGGAGTGTCAGCAGCTGTCTGGTAAGGTGGGACACCACTCTTAATCCTCCCATGTGGTAAACACGCATGCCTCATAATGTGAATTCCACCTTATAAATATCCTTTCCAAACAAACCAACTTCTGACTTTTTAGTACAACAATACCACAAAAGGATTTGCTCATCCAAAGGAATGGTATATTCATGTTAGTTATTCCATAAGTAAAACAGGTAATTATATGTCCTTCCAAGCTCCTGGGTGGGAGGAGATAAAAGAGCATTCATTCATGTTAAGATTCTCAGTAGTAATATGTGCAAATATTTTTCTAAACATAATTTCTAAAAACATGGAATGTATTGTAAAACCTTCTTAAATATGCATAATTATATTCTCTATCAAAGTCCCTTTGAAAGCTCTGTTCATAAAGTCATGAAATTATTTTAGGATGAAGAAAGAGAATAATAAGATTATAATAAGAAATAAACATTGTAAATTAAATACTAGACACCGCTCCTGGCTGTATGATTCGTGTGATTACTAGGGAGCTCTCCCAAATGTATGGGCAGAGAGTCTGGTGGGATGTTTAATTTATGGTGGTTGGGCAGAGAACAAGAAATCAGGCTTTCTGCTGCAAATTCTGCATTCATGGGGGAGTTAGGGAGACAATTTTAAATTTACCACTTCTGCCTTCTGTGATGCCCCTGATTTCATTGCGGTGAAACGAAGTTGAAAAGAAAAGTAAAAGTGATTAGATAGAATAAAGAGGGTATAAAGAAAGTATTGCCTCTTTCAATGAGGTTTAATCATTGAACTCAACAGGAGTACACGGAGGGAAGAAATACCAAATGTTTGTGACCCACCGGGGGACATTTTTCTATTTATCTTTGTGTCATCGACAGCTGCTGGTGGTGAGGGAGAAGATGGTGAAGTCTGAGAGTCTGTGCAGTCATTATTTCCATGAGCCAAGTGAGGTGCAAGATCCATTACACTCCCTTCACACCTCCACCCCACCCCTGACTCTGAGTCACTGTATAATGCTTGCACGGGTAGAGTGGGAGTTGTTTTCTGGAAGCTGAAGGGGAAAAAAAAAAAATACAGTCATTTTTCACAACACTTACTTACCCTGAAGCTAGTTGGAAATTTATTTTCTTATCCCCAACAGAGCCGATGGCTTTAAGAGTAAATAGTAAGGACAGGCGGGATGACTACTTAGAACAGGGTGGGAAAATGGGAGGAAACTCTGATCTTGTCCATATTGGTTCCCCCCTGACTGGAGGGGAGAGCAAGAATAGAGGTCACAGAGACCATGTGGCCCTCGAGCTAATCTTGGTTTCAAATGCCAAGTCCTACAGTCAGGTGAAATCGAATTCAGTGAAGTTGCCGTGGTCATTAGCTTTCTTGAGAACAATACCCATCTCATTAGATTTAAAAGCAATTTTTCCAGGCCAGTAACCTCTGGCAGAAGCCAGGGCCGGTGTCTGCATAGAGCAGAAATAAACAGGATCATTTGCAACAGTGACGGTGGCAGAGGCTGGGGAGGAACCAGCAGTATAAATGGCCATGAAATAGATGGCATTGAGGAATTTGAAGCTGGGAACACCAAAATTCCAAGCTATCTTGCCTAGTCTATTTTCTTCTCAAACTCCAAACCATTGCCCCTGGGTCTGTCCCCTTAACAGTCCCCAGAGCATTGAATTCCAGGCCATCTGACAAGCACAAAGGCCAAATGATGAGCAAGCAGGAGACACACACTGCAGCAAAGTCTGTTTGGCACTTGACTGCTGAGAATTTGTCCAAAGCCTATTGTTTTGTAGGCATTTGAAGCTATGCCATTTTTTTTTCATGATAGTATAAATATTCACAGAGGTAAAATTAAAAAATGGAGATGCTCAGGTGCCCTCTTTCATTAACAGTGACACTACTAATTAGAGTGTTATTTTTAGAGAGCATTCTGGCACTGCAAGGGCTCAATAAAATGAGCAAGGCCCTTGAGCTATGCATTCCCACCTTGGGGAATCATCTGAAGAAAGTAGCATTTAAGCCTGCTTGTACAAAGCCTTTATAGCCACCCTATTTGTAACAGCACATAACTGGAAACAAACCAAATGCTCAACAATTAGGGAGTGATTAAGCAAACTTTGAAACTTTAATATGGTAATAAAGTCTGTGGCAATGAAAATGATGAATTTCTGCACCATGTGAATACTCGGAAAGCCAGCATAAAACAATGTGGCATTAAACAGGAGACTGCATGGTCTTCCACGCACAATGTAAAATCACAAACTTGATTAAAACCATGTCAATCTCATTTCATAACAACAATAAGAACAGAAGAGGCCACAGTCTCATGCAGGTTATGTATCCCCTATCTGAAATGCTTAGGACCAAAAGTATTTTGGATTTCAGATTTTTTTAAAAATTTCAGAATACCCTCAGGTATATCTTGGGGATGGGACCCATGTCTAGACACAACATTCATTTATGTTTTAAATACACCTTTATATACATAGCCGGAACATAATTTTATACAATATTTTTAGAATGTCTGTGTTTTGACTTTGATCAGTCACATGAGGTCAGGTTGGAATTTTCCAGTTGTGGCATCACATTGGCACTCAAAAGGTTTCAATTTGGGGGCATTTTGGAGTTTGGACTTTTGGATTAGGGATGCTCAAATCTGAATGCATTTAGTGTTCAGTATAAATGAGGACTTTGTATTTTTAAGGTAGTTTTCATATAAACTGTGAAGCTGTTTCAAAATAAGGTATCCAGCAATACTATCATTACTGTGATATAAAAAGCATTGAAACAATGCACATGTTAGCCTGCCTATTCGTTTGCTGTGTGCTTCTTATACCATGAGATCAACATGAATTAGCAGCCCTGGAGGAGTCAATGAATTAAAACAATATATACTGGCCTTACCTAGAAGTAAGTGCTAACCTTGTTTTTGGCAATTTTCACCACTTGAATCAAGATACAAATCAAGGTCAAAAATTTCATAGCCAAGGAGTCAAGCAGAGGGGGATTCAGAGCTGGGACACTGAACCTGAATTAGAAGCACAAGGGCCTGTGGGGAGGTGGTAGGTGTAGGAGCATAGAAGAGGAGCAGAATACCAGACCCAAAGATAAACACTGAATCCAATGAGAAGCAGAGCCCTCAGAGGGCTTTCTGTACCAGGTTATCTCAGGAGCAGCTTTAATTCTCCTTATTCTTGTATTCAGATTTCAGAGGATAATGCCATAAATACCCTTTAGACAGGACCCATGCTCAGGTTTTCTTGAAAACCACTCCAGTCAGGTTGCGTGATAGTGAAGAGGCCATGTGAATTCTGAGATTCAAATGAACAGTATAATTTTCAGTAAAGGACATCATGGTGCACAGGTGTAAATTGTATTATTAGCAATATTTTATTTTCTATGGGTGGAATAAATCACATAACTAATTGGAACAAACTACATAAAATCCTTGAATGACACATTTCACTAGGCATTTAGCAGTGGTGTTTGGATCTAAAATTATTCATTAGGGATTTCCTTATGAATTCAGTGGCCAGTCAAATTCCAGCTTCCCTCTTGCCTGTGGGACTTCTCCTTTAGGGAGTGGTGTCCATTTTCACTCTGCTTACTGTTCACGAAGTCAAATGACAGAAGTCAAAAGCCCTCTGTGAAGGTTGACAAAGCTTTGTTCACCCTTGGGGCTTTTCCACAACTGCTTTTCCAATTTCATACCAGTAAACTCTTAACAACTGTTCAAATCAGCAAGAACCATTGATTCATGGGTGCTACATTGAAAGCAATTTCCACTGCTCATTTCAAGTCATTCCTACTAGTCAGCTTTTCTGAATCACTATAGCTATTAAATCAACACAGATACAAATGGCAGACACCTCTTGCTCAGAATTTGGGTCAGGTTTGAAATCACAAAAGATCTCTTGAATCTGGATCCTTTCTGTTATTATGAAGTGGTACAAACAGTACAATTTTCATAAGAACTAGGCTTTAGCTCAAACCTTGGATAGATTTTTCACTACCCAGAATTTCTGAATCCTCACCTGTTACACAGGAATAATAGCATCACTTGTTTTTTTAAACAGAACTGTGATGAAGGTCAAATCAAATAAATATGGAGGAGCAGTAATTCAACTGTACAGCACCATTCGGCTCTCTTGAAGAGAGTGGTGCAGTGGCAGCTCATGGGTTCATTTTCTAAATTCTTATTACTCCTGTTCAGAGCTTATTCAATAATATGACTTCAGGTTATTGCCAGAAAATCTTACTCCTGTTTTTGGTCTTCCTTCTACATTATAATAAGTATTTTAGTCAGTTAAATGGTAATTTAAAATAAGTGACAGGCACTAACAAATACAACTGAATGCATCTCCATTCCTTTGTCACATGTAATAGCACAGAGTGGCACTTAGGGACATGGAACACAGTATTTATAAATGAAAACCCAAGGCTACACTATTTTGTTACTTTCCTTTTGATTATATAAACGTGTCTCCTAGTATTTCATTTTCAAAACCTTTTGTCTGTTTTCTTAGCAACCATAATGCTCCCCTCCTATACAGGCAGGTACTCAAAGTAAGCAGGGAATGTTTCTCAACCCAGTTGCAATTAGAAACACTGGGGAGCTTGGCACACTTCAGGCAGAAGCCCATCTGCAGCCTCAAAGACTCACTTGATTGATTTAGTGTGGGTCTCAGCCATCAGCCATGTCTCTCTCTCTCTCTCTCTCTCTCTCTCTCTCTCCCTCTCCCCCTTTCTCTCAGAGGATTATATGTGCATGTGCATGTACATGGGCACACATGTGTTTGGTTTGGTTTTGTTTCATTTTTAAGCTCCCCACATGACTCAACTGTGTAACCAAGACTGATTAACTGGACCATGATTGTACACTGGCCAGCCCATATTTTGATCAGAGAGAAGACTATCCATAACCACAATAACTAAATTCAGCTGTGGACATAAAAGGCATTATGACTTTGTTGACAGCCTGAGCTGATATCTGGATTTGCCCCATCCTGTTACCAAGAGTGAGTGATCTGACCTCACTGTCCACGTCTGTCACATAGAGATAAGAGCACTCATAGGACCACTGTGAACTTTATATCAAGAAGTATATACCTGCAGGCTCTCAAAAATGATGGCTTTGTTGATACTTAATGCAACAAACCAGGTCCTATTTCCTCATCCGTGAGCAAACTGAATTAAGGAGGTTAGAAATACCTGGGACATGATTATGACCTGGCTGGCAAATGGAAAAATTCCCCAGCTGCTATCTTTAGGGAATAAGGTCTGCCAGTTAAGTCAAATGAAAACTTTCTGATCAAAACTTTATCTGATTATAGTTCTCTTGAACTAGTAAGAAATTAAATGTGAATTTGTCTCATTGTCTTATGTCTCTGCTGAAGCCTCAAAGTTGACACATTAGGGACTCATGTACCATCACATGTTAAAGAGAAATACTTCCCTCTGACCCCAACCCCATCACCATGCCACGGCAGGGCTAGTTGCTAACTGAAGGATTCCTCCCAAGAGGACTCTTTTGAGGACAGGGCAGCCTTAGCTTAAAGATCAGAAGCTGAGAGTAGGTCATCTGGAGAGCACATCACAGGTATCAGCAATGAGCATATGCAGAGACCTGGGGACGTGGGGTGGGTAGTAGGCAAAGAGTGGAGAGACCATACGCCTGTCCTATGAGCCAAAGAGCAAGCATTTAGGTATCTGCCATTAATATCTATTCCAGATTACAGGAGCCCCATTCCAGCGGGTCCTCGCTGTCTTCCTCACACCACTCACCTCCTCCATAGGAGGTGGAGGCAGCACAGTGAGTGGGGTGTGGAGAGATGAGAGGGGTAGATCAGTAAAGTACAGTAATGAGGCTAAAATCCATGCCCCAGCCCTGTCTAACTGCTGACTGGCTCTGAGCTGGTAAATGGAGTTTTTTCAAATTGGATGAAAAGTTGAGTTTTGATTTAGATGGCACTTGACTTTTCAGTAACTTGAAAACGAGAATCTTCTAATGCTGCAAAGTGGCCAGTAAATCTAGGGGATGAACCAAGATAAAGAGGGAGAGAAAAAAAGGGAGAAAAAGTAGAACAGATCCAGTGCAGAACAGGGCAAAGGTTGTGAATTACAGTTTGTGACTGCATCTACCCTGTTCAGCCCAAACCGTACTCCCGTATCTCTGTCCTGGCAGAGAGTTCAATGCTCCCTTGACACTTCCAGGTTCACAGTGCACAGATGACTTGAAATGGCACTAGGGCTATTCCAACACAGACCATTCTAGCAGTTCCCTTAATTTCTTTCAAGCTAATGACTTTCCTGACATTTAAAAAATTGGTGCCAGCCATTAGATCACATGTCACATAACTTATTTAATTCTTGTTTAATTTGATGCATCAGGAGACAGGCCAATGCATCACTTCCAGTTCTTCTTGCAGCCCCAGCAGAAGATGTGTGGCATTGTTGTAGAACCCATTCCTCCTGATGGTAGTCCTGAGCCCCTGGACACACCAGGATGTAGAGAAAGTTAGGAGTACAAGTTGGGCATCATATTGATCTGGAATTAAATCCTGCCTCTGTCACTAACCACACCATATTGGTATGTTTCTTAACCTCTCTGTTCTTTATTTTCTTGCCAACAAAATGGGCATAATATCTGCTTTACAGGACTGCTTTAAGGATTGAATAAACAGTTTAAATGAAGCCTTTGGCACAGTGTGTGGCACACTAATGCTACATAATGGAAGGTTCTACACAGAAATGATGATTGTGGTATTACAATAATAACCATTGTTTTTGAAAGGATATTACCAAAGCCAATGTCTGTATGTTTCATTGAGTAATAAGTGTTATTACATCAACACTGAAAAAAAAAACACTTTTTTACTACATATTGGGGAAAAGAAATGTCATTGTAGATCCCTCCAGAATTTTCCATCCCTCTCTGCCGCTTCTTTACATTCCCTCCTCCCCCACAGCTGTCAGCTATATCATGAATCAACTGTCCCCTCCTGGTTCAGTCTGGGAATTGTAGACCTGGGCCCCCTGGAACAATAGCATCAACCTGCACAGATCCACCTGGAAGGGTGGGCGTGGAGTCGGCCCACATCCCTTTTGCCTCATTCCGTTAGTTTCTACACAACCACCACCATGCAAAGAGGGACAGTGACCCCAAATCAGACCTCACTGGGGGAGTGCCATAACCAGAGAGACTTGTGGAAAAGACAGGGACTTTGGAGACCATGTATTTTGTAAGGTTATCCCCTAGTCCAGTGAAGCTCCAGAAGAAACGAGTCATCTCACTCCTACCCTCCATTCCCAGGCTCACCCCTCTAATCAGACACGTCTACCCCTCCTTCCACATCTCTACCAGCAACCTGCCAGCTACTCTTGAGACCTCACAGTCTGTCTAGCAAGGAGTTGCCCTCCACAGGGGCTCCACCAGGACAGTCAGGCTGGTGGTCTGCATCCCAGGCACAGGGAGGCAGGACAGGCGCTGCTGAGTCTGGTTCCACGCAGGGCAGCTCTGCCTGAGAAGGCAGAGGCCACTCTCTCCTGTGCTGAGCTTCTGACAGATGACTGAGCCACCCATTGCATCCCCATCCCCACCTAACCACCCCAAAACACAACCACAAACTCTCAAGCACTAACTGAGACTCTCAGAGGCAGAGGAAGAAAAGCATTTCCCTCATGGAAATGCTCACATACCACCCACAAGGGTATCAGGGGCACATTCTTGTGCAAAGCTGGGTTAGTGCCTTCCATCACCCTTTCCCTCCTTTTCCTAATTGTGCCATTCTTTTTTCTTAGAGGAATTTTATTTTAAATAACAATTTTCTACCTTTTAATGGCTATTCCCTCAGCTATAATAAGTGCCCAGCTAAAGCTTTGAAATTACAGTTTGTATTGACCTAATTAAGTTCTTAAACAAGGTGCCTCTCTTTTTTCCTAGTTATGTTATTACATTATTTTCTTCTAGTTGCCCTTTTATGTAGATGTGGCATAAACTCAAGGATCTCCACTTCAGATTTCTATTCCCTAGAACTGTGTCAGGAGATGAATACAAATGACTGTTTATCCACCAACACTTACATCGCATTTCCTGTGTGCCAGGCAGTATTCGAAGTGTTTTATAAACATCAGCACATTTAATTCCCATGACAGCCCTGGATAGGCATTATCATCATCCCCACTTACACATGGGAAAACTAAAGCCCAGAGAGGTTGAGTAACCCAGCTAAAGTCACATAGCTAATAAGTGGTAGAATTCGTACACAGGCAGCCTTGCTCTGTAGACTATGTTTTACCAATAATCCATCCTGCCTGGTTTTGTTATACAAATCAAGTTCTCATTCTTTATCTCACTGAAAATAAAGAAAAGAAAAGAGAACTCCTGATGAAGGCAATTTTGTCATCATTTTTAGATATGGAAAGGTACTGATCTTTAAATGGCTAAGTAGCTTTTTCATGTCACAAATAGGCAGATCTTGAATTCAGGGCAGTACTTGTAAACCTAAAATCTAGCTACAATAGACTGCCTACTGCTTGTCTGGGTCCGTTCAGGTAATCTCTGGGGATGAATGAGAGGGAAGTTTTGCTATGGAATCTTACTTCCTCACCTCACTATGCTATCAATACAGTTATTAGATCCAGCCTTTAACTAATGCAGAGCACAGATGCCCAGAGGGTCCTGTAATTAATCCATTTTGTAAATTATAGAGAAAGCCATAAATTATCTCCATATAGTTTGATCATAGATCAAGGCTGCCATATTTCTATGAGCATTGTGGTACACACTTAACTGAAATTGTATTTTCTCCTTGTAAATGGGAATGAAAATTACATTGTTTTGGACATTTGGTTCATTGGATCTCGTATTTATTTTATATATTTCTCAAAAGAATTCACAAAGATATTTAGTCATTTTACCTGCTCCTAGAAAAAATAAATAAATAAAAAAGACAGTCCATGTAATAGACATGCAGTAACTACTTCTTTATAGATTGAACTATTGAACAATTCATGCTTTGATCATTATTTAGTGCAATTTATGACTTCTAAGAGGCCATTTATCAATAACTCCAGAATGAATTTCCAAAACAATTGCAAATAAAAAAGAACAATTTACTGTAATCTCCTTGATGGGATTGTTGTTATCGTGGTATTGATCTCACCTTATCATGACATAGGATTGATAGCATCAGGTAGAGGTAGAAGGGATGCTGTAAACATTTCTCACACTGACACTGTCTTCAGTTTAACTTTTCCACCTTTGCCCTGTAGCCCTTTCTCCAGATTCAGTCGTGAAATACAGGCATCCTGGACTGGGGATGTGGCTCATTGGTAGAGCCCTTGCCTAACATGTGTGCACTGGGTTCAATCCTCAGCACCACATAAAAATAAATAAGTAAATAAATAAATAGATGTATTGTGTCCATCTACAGCTAAAATGGTTTTAAAAAAGAAAGAAATACAGGCATCCTTTGGTATCCACCACGTATATGGAACAGCACTATATTTGCATATAACCTATACATATCCTCTCATATACCTTAAATCTTCTCTAGATTATTTATAAGACCTAATGCAATGTGAATAGTAGGCAAATAGTTGTCATATTGTAATGTTTAGGAAATAATAACAAGAGGGAAGAAGTATATCCATGTTCGGTGCTGGCATAAATTTTTGTTTTCTGAGTATTTCTGATCTATGGAGGATGAATCTATAGATGAGGATCCTGTAGACTTGTTGGGCCAATTATACTTTTTCTTTTTAACATAACCATTTTATTGACTTTCAATTCAGTGGGTTAGGAATTCAGAGAGAGCACAGCAGGGTGACTTGTTTTTTTCCTTGTGATACCTGTTGGGATTGGGAAGTCCAAGGAGCCTCTTCCATTCATACGTCTGGTGCTACTCCTGCAAGGTACCTGGAATGGTTTGGCGCTGGTTGCAGTAGCTTAGCAGGGCAAGTGGTGGTGTCATACTCTTGCTGTTGCTGGGTACTTTGTGTTGCAGGGTCCTCCTTCCTTCCAGTGGATACTTCTATGTGGTTTCTCCACATGGTCTCTCCACAAGGTATGGAGTGGGAATTTCATATGAGGGATGTAAGCTCCCAAGAGCACAACCAACTACACCTGCTTAACATCTAATGTGAGTAAGTCACCAGACCAAGGACTAGAAATTTGGAAATCAATAAAGCCTGACCTCTGGCTGCAAGTAGTTTAGTGAAGTCAGTCTTGCAAAAAAATACAATAAATATCATGAGTAAAGTACTAATGAAGTTGCCTGCAAGGTACTGAGGTGGCACAAAGAAGGGGTGATCAATTGACCTGTGTGTGTCCGCAGTAACTCAGAGAGTACCTCTTTTTAGCTAGATCTTGCAGGACCAGTAGGAGACAATTGAAAAATGCCTAAAAAGAACATTTTAAGATTGAAAACTTGGTAAGAACCAGATGATAAAACACTGTGTAAGTCATGAAAATACTTTGGACTTTGTTCAACATTCCCAACAGTTAGATACTGCTAAAGAATTTGAGCTAAAGAATGAGGGGATTTAGTTTGTCTTCTAGAAGATGCACAATGATTGCAGACTGCTGGGTGGAGAGGTCCAAGCTGCAGGCAGGGAGGTCAGATCAAAATCACTCTAAGAGCCCCAAAGAAAGACATTCAGGGACAAAATGAAGACAAAGGGATAGAAGGAGAGGGGAAAAGGAGGTAAAATAGATAGGATTAGGGACAGAAGAAGGGGAAAAATGGGACTATTTGCTTGTGTGGCTTGTGGGAAATAGTGTCATTCTCTAAGATTAGGAAAGAAATGAATCACTTAAGGTACTTTCAACAGCAAATAACAAAAACTGAACTAAAATGACAGAAATCAAACTGGACTTTAGCCTCTGGGGTAACCACAAGTGTGCAAGTCAGAGAAGCCTGGGATTGGGGGATTGGTTGATTCAATCCAGACCACCAGGGCCCAGGTTCCCTTTCCTTGTCTCCTTCCATCTTTTCACCCTCCACACTGCTCACAGACAGCGTAGTACTCCCAGGTCCAAGTGTTACATGCAGACACATCAACCTGGGTGATGGTGGCATGAAAGGAGGATGTTCTCAGATAAGGCCAGCCATTCCTAGAATCAGCAGCTTTCCTTTCAAGCCTCCCTGCCAGAATAGGGTCAAAGGTCCTGCCAACCCCAATCAGTGACAGAGGAAAATGAGGCCCATACAAGAACAGTTTGGATTCTGCCAACAGTGTTGAGGCCTGGGGCTGGCTTCTGCCTTTCCTCAAGGACAAGGTAGACTGGATCAAAATCCCATCACCAAGAAAGGGTCAGGAAAGAATGGGGGATGGGCAGGAAGTGACCTTGGCAGTGGCAGGCAGGTCATGAGTTCCATGTTTCCTCCATAGTCAGGCTGTAGAGCCCAGGTACATGGGGAGGGCAGAGAAAAACTCCCCAACTGAGATGGTAATTAAAGTTTCCCAAGTACAAATGGCCCAAATGATCCATGTTTGGGAGACTAGAAGGATAAAGAAGACATCTTCCATTATTTTTATTTATAACAATAAAGATTTTAGTCCCCTAACCTGATAGTCATCCTGCAACTCTAGTCCTGAATACTTAGCAGACATCTGAATGGTAGATATTCGTTCACCTCATTTCAATTGTTAAGATGTCTCTAACTCCAGACCATATTTCTGTATAAATGTTGTGAACTCTCCATCTTTCAAACAAGGTCCCTTCAATCCCTCTTCTCAGGGGACAGGTGAAGAAATAAGACCTGAGACTTTGCCTTTACTTCAAAACCAGTCTGTTTCCTCAAATGAGAATTTCCTAAAAGGCGGGCATTTGGAAGGTTCTGCACCACCAGACATATGAGCAGGAAGGAGTCTCAGGAGACATATGCACTTTTGGGTGCTTAAATCTTCATATCTACCTTGGAAGTCTCCATTATCTGCACCCTCATCACATTCTGGAGTTCTGTGTCTATCCACTTAAAAATATTTCTAATGTTTCCTGAAACCCAAGATTGTTCTGGGTTTAACACTCGTCTGGTTCAATTATTTTTCAGCTTTATTATCACTAAATGAACTAAAACCTCACAGTGAGCCTAATCAATCTGTGTTTTATTCAAATAAGTCTAGTTAAATTGGATGTTTTTAATAAAGAAATGCATGCTACAGGACATGCCCCTTTAGTTCATGAAGTAAAAGAACAAAAGTATTTCTGTCAATTCACTATTGCATAAAAAATTGCATGAGAAGCACCAGGTCCTTTGTATTATGATAACCAGAACACTTAATAAGCAAGTTATATGTGTTACATTCCCTCATTCCTCAGACACCCAATTTAATTGATAGCTTAAAATACTGACCCTTCCTGGCTAACCCAACAGACCAAAAGACCAGAAGCCTTTGCTGTCTGTCAATTATCATCTTCAACCTTGAAATACATCCACAAGGAATTTAGTAAAGCCCCTTTGATGTAACAGAAAGGTCAACTTCATTGTCACTGTTTTTCTAATGTGCTATTTGTTGAACAAATCCTTTTTATTTCCCCTCTTAAAAAGTTGAAGTTGGAAGGCACTAATGTGATAAACTGTTGACTTTCATCCTGGTCACCCAATCCACAAAGTCAGACTGATCAAAGCCTAAGCTATTTCCTACCTTGCTTTAATCTCTCTGCCTCCATGGAAGATGGAAGGTAAACAGTCAAACAGAGCTCCAATTACCAATATCAAGATAAAAAAAAAGAAATGGCTTTCCTTTTCTGCCTTTGAAATTACATATGGATTGATGTAAAATAAATTTCAGAGCCTAAGGTACTTGCTGACTTTCTTGTTTCAAACAATAGGTTCTGAACAAGAGCAAATAAAACAGTTGACTGGGAGGAGAGGTGCCCTGGCTGCAGGGTGGTCTCAGTGGGCGCCATGACAGCATAAGGAAGCCTGAACAGCTTTCCACTATCAAACTCAGCTCTCCTTTGTTCCTTGATTATTTAGATTAAGATTCTATTGACAAACAATTACTTATATTTTCCCAAGAATCTGTGTAGAAGGTATATGGTTAAGAGAATTAGGAGAGCAAAATTATAAGGAAAGATAGAAACACTGATATTATTTCACTCCAGAACAGAAACCTAAGGGGAAGCATATTCTAGAACCATATGACACTGGTGCTCCCTTCTGAAAATTTTAATTAGGAGAATTTTTTAAAAGCCACAAACTGCTTTCTTTTGCATGTGGGGTTGCTCCTTTTTACCCTGCTTAGAATCATCACATTTTTTTTTTTTTGGCAGAACTACCCTTTATTTGCCTGAATTTACTAAAATAATTGGTTATTTTGTACCTGCTATTTTTAAAAACTCCCCCACAACACCATTTCTTCTGTGTTCTATGGTGTTATTTAGGATATTCCTTGAAGTCTTGGAATCCATCCTGAGGTCTTTGGCTAAAATAGGTTGCCCTCACTCCTGTGCAAGCAGGGGTCTCTGCTGGCTGGCATTCTCCTTCTTTCCATAAACTGTAGCACCCATTGATTTAAATTCCAAACATATGGATCCACCATGATCAGCATTATAGGAAACTAGCTCTCCAAAGTTTTCTCCCAAGAATTAACCTTAAATTATCAGGGATGGAGATGATCATAATGCCAGAAGAAAGAGTGATTTGAGGGAAAGTGGAGGGCAATTGATCTATCCATGTATTCACATCTTGGGCCATGTATTCACATCATAATGATCTGGTTCCTCCTAGAACTGCCTTTACTAAATTGTGTTTTAATATTTGTTCTTGGCTTTTATTGGAGTTAATTTAATAACTGGTTGCATGAAATATGCTTCAGCATTTGGATAGTGCTCATTATATAATTTATCCTCCCCTCTCCATGTGAAACTTATTCCAGAATCTAATGTCAAACATAACTTCAAAAATGGTATGGTTATTAATTTTATGTTATATAAATATGTAAACAACTTATTGCATTTCTTATCTTTACACTGGCTGTCAGGAAGCTCAATGCAAATCTAAAAAAAAAGACCTCCAGCTATTAGTGACAATAATAATTCTTATGACTAACTTATCTGATTCTTTTTAATTTTGGCCTGTTTTTCTATTTCTTTTTTATTTGCCTTATGATTATGTCTTCTGCTTTATGTTCGTGAAATCTTTTTTGCAAACAGATGGCATGTAAGTAAATTCAACAACTAAAATATTCTTATATCGGTGTAATAATTTTCTGATTTTAAAATCTATGAATAGTTTATAAAGAAATTTCAATATAGGGTTTATAAAGACATTGCAATTAGGTATTTTACCTTTTTCTCTGAAAAACAGAAATGAGTATGATGTATTATAATAGACATTAAAAAACAATGAGGAAAAATGAAGATTGTTCTCCAGTGAGTTAGACTGAACATTTTTCAGAGGCCATGAAATGGAGGATAGGTTTGGCAGTTTTTTCACATCTCCTTACATGATCATTATAGCACAGAGTTATACTTAGATTGTCTATGTTTCTGTCTCCTCATATGGCTGTTGGTTTCTTCAGAATATGACCCACGATTTAGTCATTCCAAGTAGATAGCATAATATCTGACCCATCATAGATCTTCAATAAGTATTTTGAATGCAAAATGATTTTTTTACATATTCAGAAGCATTCCTCTCTTAAGTTATGTTTCAAAGGACTGGGATAGAACACAGTCTGATAGAGCACCTTCCTAGCATGCATGAGACCCTGGGTTCAATCCCCAGTACTGGAAGAAAAGAAAAAAAAGCAAAAGAAAAAATTATTTCAAGGTGCTTTCTGATTTGATGATTTCAATGAGTGTACTTTGATCTTACATTGCCCCAGATACCGTTTCTTTAATATGGCTATTTTGGCAGTCCCTTGATTTTGAAACCATTTCATTTGTGGGCAGGAAATTATTAAATTAAAAGAAGTCCACATGCAAGCATTTATCTTGTTATTGATAAAATGTATCAAAATCAACTCTGAAAAACACTTTCATCTTTAGAACCAAAGAAAATTAGCTATCAATTTGGAAGAATTTTCTTATCTTCTTTCTTTTTTTTTTTTTTTTTTTACTAACTTTTGCTAAAAATGATTGTCCAGAAAATATAAATAGAGTTTAGAAAATGCTTCAAGCCAAATCATTAAATCTGATTTTGAGTTTTGAGAAGTCATGCTTTCTAGGATGCTCTTAGCAGCTATTCATGGTTTTATTTCTTTGCTTGATGCATATTCTTATTGAGCTATTAAAAAATGAGGGGAAAAGTTTAAGGTAAACGTTAAAGGGCAAGTTAATTGCTTTGTGAAATCTGAAATGTGTTCAAGACCCACAGAATGTTGTTAGTTTTAACCAAATTTTCACCTGACTTCAATAAAAGTTCTGCTAATACAATATAGTGCTGAAAATAGTGCCTGACACGAACCTGTTCTCTGTAGACATTTGTTGAATAAATATAAAAAGTTCATGCTGAGTGAAAGCTAGCATTTCACTATTAGCTCTATTGCAGTACAATTAAATTTTTCTCTTCATTTTCTTTTATGGCTATGCAATCATTGGGACAGGAAGCCCAGGAGGAAAATCATGGGCCATAACAAGCAGTTCCTAGACAGACAGTGCTCAGCATCTTTGTATGATGCTTCTTAAAATTCGTAAACTCAAGATTATTTATTCCTGTGTTCAACAGCTTTTTCTTATCCTTAAATCAAGTGTTTAGGAAAACTGCCACCTGAAACCCCTTCCTCACAACCCTCCCCCTGGTCCTCCTCCCCAGTGTAGCAAAATCTGAGCAAAACATAAGGATATACAAATGAAATTACCTAAAAAGAAAGTACTATATACACTAAAATTATTATCTGTAACTCCGCATCCAGCCTACCTAGCCATGGATCTTTGAAACTATAAAATTACTTTTCAGTACCTAAAGGCTCTCTGAAAGCAACTTGGCCTGATGCTATTTGAACTCATTTTTTCAGCTTCACAAGAGAGAATGCTGATGAGGAACCAGAGGGAGTTTGTTGGTCCTTGTCTTTGTGCCTAGGGAAGGACAATTGTCTGAATGAGACCTTAGAGATAATGAAGAGCTTAGAGGCACAGCTTTTATGTCCTAGGCTAGGGGCCCTAAGTTCATCTAGCTTTGAGAGACAGAGTCCAGAGAAGGTGTTTATAGAAAGGAAACTCTCTCTGGACCTGTGTTTAGAAACCATACATGAAAAACTCTTCAAAAGAGTCACTCACTGAATATATCCACTGAAGGTTGTTTCTGTGAGATAGAGTGACAGGTGAAACAGTCAATCAAACATGTAAATAATGAGTTGATACATTGGCTATTTGACAAACCTGCTTATGGCTCCATTGCAAGGACAATCTATTGGCTGGCAATATACAGAGTTTAAAATACTCTCCTGCAAACATCAGGATCTGAAGACATAAGTACTTCAGGACAATGGTAAAAGCAAAACAAGCTGATAAATATTGGTCCTAAATTAAAGAACCCATCAAAAAGAAAAATCATCCATCTTGTTTGTCCTACCTTTCAATGAAGAAGGAAAATCACTGCAGATATGGAAGATGGAAGAGGAAACGTGAGCCTTAGATTTAAATAATTCATTTCCCCCAGACGCTTAAAATGTAAAGGTCTTGTTTATGGATAAAATAAGAAACCTCAGTTATGTTCGTGATGTTTTCATCCATTTCACTTACACTTTGCTAAAATGTGACTAAATTCCTTAGGCAAAAAATAGTGCATCTGCTTTCTATGAAATTTCCTTAAAGGATAGAAATATTTTCATGTGCAATGATGAGCTACCTGAATGTCATGCCATGTTATGACAACACATAACCTAGGGTATTCAGCATGGCAGCATTTGGGGGAAAATAATTTAACTATTTTAGTTTCACTTACCATACAAGCAAGTGTTGCATGGAATTTGTGACAGCAAATGCATTAAAAAAATCACATGATCCTTGTGCATCCTAACTCCAAATACCAGCCTTCAAAGAAGTATCTTGGGAAGAAGCCACTATAGATCAGCCAACTATAATCTGTTTAGGACAGAGTAGAATTTCCTAAATGCTCCTAGAGATGTCCCAATACATGTTTGATGGCAGGAGTCAAGAATTAGTCTTTTTCTCTGTACACATCTATAGGTGTACCATGAGACAGTAAAGTGGGAATATACTGTTGTCCAGTAGCCCTCAAATGCATGGACATATTGGTGTAAAAAGTTGCACTGCAGTCATCTCTGTAGACTCAGTCTTCATCTAAAGTGTGCAAAACAGGGCCCAGAACAAGGGCATAGAATGTGGTTAACATGATTGCCAAGTTTGAGCAGCCTCTGAGCTTCCAAGGAATGAAAATCAATTCTCAACTTCTAAACAGAAATGGTGGAACCTAGTGGGGGAGAAAAGATAGAAGAGAGGGGCTGGAGCCAGTACCTCCCAGGCCTCCACAGAGGCTGTCAAACTCACATGACTGTTTTCATTTACAACATTTTCAAAAATATAAATATTGAATGCACATTTTACTAAAGAATTCAAACAACAAAGAGGAATAGAGAACAAAAAGAAATCCCTTTGCACCAACTGTTATACAGTTCTACTCCTTTCCCAGGAGGTAATTAATGCCTGTTAATTGTTTTATAAGTGTTTTATTTGGGGGCTATGCCTAAATATTTTAACTTAATACAACCGAGTGTTTTAATGATTATTTTAATGTGACTCATTCATAATTTAAAAATTCATTACATTTATCATATTCCCATTATATTATATATCCCTATTAAAACCCTATTAGAACTGTTTTATCAGTAACTCTTGAAATACACTAATACATTGGCCCTGTTTAGGGTATTGCATCTAATCCAAAAAGGGCAAGTCCCTTTATTTATTATTTATTTATTTTGGCACTAGGGGCACTACGCCCATGTTCTGGGCCCTGGGTTGCACACTTTAGATGAAGCCTGAGTCCACAGAGATGACTGCAGTGCAGGTTTTTACACCAATATGTCCATGCATTTGAGGGCTACTGGACTAGATCCTGATGATCTTTACCACTGAGCCACAACCCCAAATTATTTTATTTTTTTTATTTTTTAGACAGGTTCTCACTACATCACTGAAGTTATTAAGTTCCTGAGGCTGACCTCAAACTTATGATCCTCCTGCTTCAATCTCCCCAGTTGCCAGGATCACAGGCATCTGCTCTCGAGTCCTGCCTAACACTTAAAATTCTGTGGTTGCCAACCAGTAGTTGCTATGTTCTTATAATCTGAGGATTGAAAATGGTAATAACAAAAATTTACAATGAACTTAGCAACATATTTAAATGATTCAAAATTTTTTTATTGCAAAGGTATGTAGACACATTTGAAAAGATAATAATACCTACAGGTATGAGACATTATTTAGGCTGCAAATAATGGCTGGTGTGCAGATAGATTGTGAGATTACATGAGGAAATAAATCAACCACTGTTAACCACAGCTACCCACCCACAGCACACACCCCTAGGCTGGGACATAACAGCATCAGACTATAGAAACTCTCCCTGAGCTGGCAAATTCACTCAGAGTAAATCATGAAAAACTTGCAGTGAAGCATTTGTTCTAAATGGGTCATCATTTAATTTTTAGATATTTATGTGTTTTGAAGAGCAAATAGACTTTCTCTTCCGAAATAGCTCAATTATGTTTTGATTGCAACATCAGATTTTCCAAGGATCTTGAATCTCAAATACTGTAATCATTTATACATAAGTTGATAATTGCTTTACAAAAATAAAAACTGCCACTGTGGTGGTGGTATCATGTGGGCATATGTGGTGTTTTCTATCGTCCTTGAGATTTCACAATAGGCTTAGTTCTGTTGTTTTTGGAAAATAAGTTATTGGAGTCTGGATGATTAAGGTATCTTCATCTTCCAGGCAAGGAAGAGGAGAAACTGCAGGTAGGGGCTGTGTGTAGCTGCTCACCCATCTTTTGACCTTTAGCAGATGTTTTTCTCTTCACACTAGCCTTCAGTGTTTCCTGAGCAAAGGCCTTATAAACGAGAGAACTTTCTACCCATCCCTCCAAACCCTCCAAGGAATGCACACTCAGGTAATAAAGTGCTCTCACTAATGCAACCACAATCGTGCCTCACCACATAGATCACCATCTCCCTGAGTAGTGGCAGTTCCAGGGTACACATTTAGTTCATGAAAGGGCTGTGTTACTCTATGCAGGTGTATTTCTCAAGTCCTCTTGTATTTATCACCACTTTTTCCAGAGGAAAATGTACACACACACACACACATTTGCCCTGATATGTGATTCTTCTCAAAATTTCTCCCCCTGCCCTCAACACTGAAAGAGAAAAGTGAACTAACTGATTGGTATTTAGGAGCCAGACTGAAAAGGTTTTAATAGAGGGAACAGATGGTCTTCTTAAGGGACCATAGCTGAAGTTACTATTGCACTACGTTTAGTGAACATAGGTAGAACCAGTACCTCTTAATGCAACTTAATTCTAGCAGGGATCACTCTAGCCATCTGTGTTCTGCAAAGCACATCATTGTTTGCTACCTAGAGTTTAAGTAGCATCCAGCTAAGCTTACTAAGCCTCCTAGGTCCCAATTCTTGCCACACACAAAGAAAACACTCAGACCCAGAGACAGCTTATCAGATAACTTTTAATAGAGTTCCAGAAAACTCCACATATTCCCCAAGGTCATCAATTGTAATCTTGGCAGAAAAATAGTTTCTTCTCCTTAGACCTTCCCAGTTAAATGTACAGCATCCTCTCAGTAAGAAATCAGGCAAAAATAATAACACAAGACAAAAGCATGAGGCTGCAGCTCACTCATCTCCTCCCACTGAGGAAAGGGCTGGCTGTCTAAACATTAGAGAAGTCCAGGGCAACCAGAATGCTGGTCACCCAGGTGATGCATTGCTGTTGAGGTAGAAAAGTGTAAGTAGCCTTTAGCACCCTTAGCAAACAGAAGGTTCTAGATTTCAATATTAGAAAAAAATAGCATTCATCCAAGCACTGAAGTAAGTATAAAATTGCATTCATAATTGTAGTAAAAATTGTAAGCCTTCTCTTATGAATCTATTTCTTGGGTCTCTGATATTCAGATGTACTTCTTCTGTGAGACCTTTAGTCTATGGGCTACAGCTGTCTTTATTTTGCAAATGAAAGGACTGTAACCATTTGCTTATTTATTCATGACATTTCTAAACTGACTTCTCTCACAATTTAGCCAAGGTGTGGAGAACACTTTCACAGCTGCAGGTTTAACTCTCCAATGCTTAGGAAGGCCTACTGAGGAAACCATGTTCAATATGGAAGTAACAGGTGCACATTTTCCTTTCACACCTAAGTACTCATCAGTAAAAACCTAGGGAGAGAAAAGCTCTGTGTTTCACAGGAAAATACACACTGTGTCTGTTCTGGGCCTATTGCTTGCCAGACTACAACTTCAGCAAGTCTCTTTAATCTTAGAATAAGGAAGTTCCCCTTCAGTACGATTCAAGAAGGGCAAAGGGGGAACTCTCTATGGGTTCCAGCTCCCAAGTCCATCCCTTCTGTGGGAGCTGCCACAGGTACCTGTTCATGCCTCTCTCAGGCCAATGAGGCTGCTAGCATCCACACCAGATGGACCTGAGTATAGGGAACCATTTATATCAGGAAGAAGATCATTTTCCAGGCACATATCAGGTCAAGAAGCTACCCTTTGAATTAAGATACTATTTATTGCTGCTTCAGCTGTTGATAGGGCATGTGCTTTAAGCTGTTGGTTTTACTTTGCTTTTTTTCAGTGGTTGTGATATATGTATAGATGCTGGCCTATTGTTACATCCATTGTCCCTAGTAACAGATGCCATATCCATTTGCAAAAAGATTTATCTAAACAAAATGCCCATAGAAAATAAAAACACACAAAAAAAACAATAGCAAACCAACTTCCTACACATGGTTTAGCTTCAATTCTCATCAAAACTGACTGGATCCAGAGAGTCTATGTCAAAATCAGAAGTCATGTCAAATTCCATGAATGAACAGGGCATAATTTATTATGGAATTATTATGGTCTCAGGAACTCACAGTCAGATATCCATTGTTCCAGAATACCTGAGTCATGTGGTATCCGGCACTAGCTCACTGCTTAGTTTCAAGCACAAGTACCAGAGATGGGAGTGATCTGCTAAAGCCAAACAGCCTGCTTCCCCCACCCTACCTTGTTTTTCTCCAAGGAGCTTCTATCTGTCCCTTTTGATCTGTGCCACTATAAATTAAGTAAGTGCAGGCTCCTTCCTTTGTTAAAGCCAGACCCTTATGTAGGCTCAACCTGTCACATCCCTGCTTTTAAGATATTCTCACCTCTGTTTTATTTTCTGATATATAAATTTCATAGCTTTTTTTTCACAGCTAGCTCATCCCTCCAACAGGAACCCTTTCCCTAACCCATGCAGGATATGAACAAGAAATATCCTCATAGAATTTCAAGGTACCATGATGTCTCCAACGTGAAGTTGGAAAGACATGTGCACCCCCAGCTCTGTCTGGACCATGCAGTGGATTCTAGAATATGCTGGATTCTGCAGAGCTGTCCAGCTGCAGGGCCCTCACCTTGGAATCTGGTGTTGTTCCTAGGAACAGGCCCCAGTAAACTTCCCATGGAATTACTAGAGTCTCAAAGTGTTCCAGGGACACTACTTATGACGATGTCATTGAAATTAAGAGAGTGCAAGTCCCCAGTTCTCTCTCCTAAAGTCATTAACTAATGAGATCAACTATTGCCTCCACCTGGTTTCCTAATAAGTCACACAGTAACCCTTGATAAGTTAGTAAGTAGGCAACTCAGAAGTGCTTTGTTTGGTTCTGTTGGTCTCTATTCAAGTCCTTTACATCAGACCTCACACAAACCAGGACCAAATGTGGCCAGGGCTGACCATGAAGAAGCATGGTGCAAATTGCTTTGTTGCCACAAAAACTGCTGTAGCAAAACTCAGGAAATTAAATCTCATGTGCAAACATTATTACTATCCTATTTATCCTATTACGTCACTAAAATTCACCCATAGCTAACCTTATAAAGTCACAAAATGAATGGATTTCTTACCATAAACAGCACTGGCAAAATTCCTTTTTTGCCACCAGAAACTAAAAAGAAAGGACAATTATTAATGAAATGTAATATAATAATGTAGTAGAAGAGCTATAATTTTTAGGCCTGGTAAAACTGTAAATTAGATTAAAATGTGGATGACAAATGTTGAGTCTAGGCTATTTCCCCAGAAAAACACAACAATTTATATAGTCAATTTTCAATTATCTCCCCAAGGAGAAATAGTAATAATGGCAATTATCCAAAAGAGTAGATAATGAACAAATTCATTTCTATATGACTTTGAAATATTGTTTTGTATTCTAAAACCAACATTTGAAGGTGGATGTACTTTATATTCTTCAAAGTTATAAAGGCTCCAACCTAAATACTGAAATTATACCTTAGAAATCAGACTGTAAAAAGTGGCTATATTTTTCGTCCTATCTCATAAAATACATTCCTGCTTTCTATATTAGCTGTGAATAGATGTCATCATTTTTTAGGATAATGTTAAGTTTATCCTAAGGCAGAGAAAATTTGAGTTTATATGTTTCCTTGTTACTATTTTCCTGGCATTGATGGTAACTAATTATTTTGGTTTAAAGGATCTTTCTTCCCTAGCCTTATTTGGCAAAACTTAATTTTTTTTAGAGATGTTTTAAAAAATGCAAACAGAATGAGTATTCATGATCTAAGGAATATCTAAATAAGATTCAAGATATTTAAACTATAATATCTGCCCATGAAAAATTTAGGTAGCTAAATTCACATTTTCTACACTAATTTTGTTTTGTTTTGTTTTGTGTTTTGTTTTTTGGTTTGGTTATTTTCACGCAGTAAATGCTATGATAAAAATAACAGCATCTAAAAAAAGTAATAAATAAATAAATAATAAAAAAACAAGGCAAACAAAAATAATAGTATCTGGTCTAAGGTACAACTATGGTTTCATTCAATAAGTTCTCATTTCCTTCTTCATTCAAGGAATGAAGTGTATTTCATACACTTTTTTAATAATGTTTATATTTTATTCTACTCATTTTTGCATAGAAAAATTTTACAAAAACAAGGAAATTATTTAAAATATGCCGTAGTAAAAATATTACTGTTAAGTCCACAAACTCAACATTCAGTATCTGTTTAATTTCTTAAAAGCAACCTCCATAAAAATTATTTTATCATCATTAAGCAAATAACCTGTGAAGAACAATAGAGGGGCTGGGGCTGGGACTCAGTGGCAGAGCACTTGCCTACATATGTGTGGCACTGGGTTGCAAACCCAAATGACTATGAGACTAGCCAAGCAGGAGAAATGAGAGCAGCCTGAGTGTGAGACAATGGGGAATGGCAGGGACTGTGGTGATCTAGTGAGCACATGCCCTGCATGGAGGGGACAGCCATCCAGGTCTAGCCGATGACTTCCATTAATGCCATAAGTAAGAACAGGCCAACTAATGTCACAACTTCAGATTTTCAGAGGAAAGCAGAAGGGCAGATTGTTATGTGAAATT
Source organism: Glaucomys volans (assembly GCA_020662805.1). Lineage (NCBI taxonomy): Eukaryota > Metazoa > Chordata > Mammalia > Rodentia > Sciuridae > Glaucomys > Glaucomys volans. The sequence continues at coordinate 140,228 of JAJEJO010002708.1, read as the reverse complement.
TCTTGAGTTTTACATTTTAGAATTTAAGAAACAAAGCAAAACCAGTTGGAACCAAACCCTACACAAGGGTCAGGGTTAACCCATGGTGGCCAGTTTCTGTCTGTGGTCCAGTGCAATGTCTTCACTTTCCAAGTGATAAAAATGGGTCCAGAGGGCTAGTGCCCCTTGAGCAATCCTAGGGCTTCTTGAACACCCATTCATTCATTTATTAAGTCTTTTTTTTTTTCTTTCACTCAATGAACCTCTCTATTCAAGGCTTACCCACATGCCATTCTACTAAATAGAAATTGTTGTGTTTTTTTTTTTTATGTTACAAATTCTGTCTTCATTTCTCCCAGTCCAACTAATTTTCATCATTTCTAAAGTCTTCCTTCTTCTTAATGTCCACTTAGGATTTTTCAGTTTGCTAAGCAGCAACTTCTCCTGCCAAGATCCCCTTAATTCTCCTCATCAGACAGATGGAGACCATGCTTGTTTCTCTGCACCTAGTAAGAAGAACACTGCACACTTGGTCCAACAGGTAGGAGAGGAAAACATTGCACAGCCCACCCTGAGCCAAATTAACAGCCGTCCTAAAAATCCAGAAGTCACTATCTGTGGACTAATGAATAAAAAAGCTTAGTTTCTTTTTCTTTTATTAGTTTTTATCTGCTATAGTATATAAGACACCCTTGTCATAAAACTTTTATTCCTCAATGTCACAGGAGAAACAAAACCAGAGCTTAAAAGGGATGTTTTTAAAATCATATTTACAAGTGTCTTTGAAACATTTGACTAATTTTAATAAAGGCCTCTTTTAAGTTGAGAACTATTAAGGACTAAAGATATGGTTCAGGTGACCTGAGAGTATTCTATTTAAGATCCATTGCTCCAAGGCAATTGATCTTCAATCATTGATTTTTGAATCTCCTTTACTGAAATAACCTTATCTCACAGGCAATTGTACTTCAATCATTTCTTGTTTCAGTTGAAAATAATAGAATTTTGTATAGAACATGATAATATAGTTACTAAAATATCTAAAATAAGTAATTGTTAAAATGTTTTTTATTGAAAGTAATAAAAAGCAAGACAAATACTCAGAAGATTCCTTTATACGCTTTTCACCCTAAATAGCATGTTAAGTCAATTAGTCTTTGCAGCCCTCCCTCTGTCCTATCAAGAGGACACTTGGAAGCTTTCTTTCCCCTATCGCCCCCTGTGTCCTGAGGCTGACCACTTACCTTCTCTAAACTACAGTTTCCTTGTGCACAAAATGAACACTTATTTCAAAGTGCCTTCTAGATGCCAAGCTCAAGTTGACATGGAAGTACAACAGTAGTACAGCATGTGGGATAGACAGCTCAGAGCTCTAAGCTCATTCCCGGCAAGCTCATCTGCCAAGAGGAAACACAACAAAATGCTAATTCACCAAATTCCTTTCTCCTTCTCATTATTTACAAACAGCATTTTGCACAGGATGTGTTGTTTTTTACAGCTTTTGTAAATTTCTGTGAGGTTTAAGTTGATCACCTTTCCCCCTTCGCTACATGACAGCATGCAAAGGAATGCCCATTTTATCTCTGTCTTGAGCCCTGCCACATGTAGCCAGGGGCCCTGTGATGAGGAACAATGGAACAGATTTAGCACACAGCCAAAAAGATGGTCACAGACTAAGGGACACAAGGTTACAGCCATAAGAATTCTCAAATTCAAAACAAATGTATTCAGTATTTAAATATATCAGGCAGATTGAGCACACAATCATTCTGCCTGTGTGGTCCTTTCTCTTAAATCTAAGAGCTCAGTGAAGTAAACAGAGTAAAAACAGAAAATGAACAAATAATGCAACTATGGTAAGCACTCTGGGAAACAAATAGTGGTCAGACTGTGAACAACAGGACCACATGTTAGAAAGAGTGGTCAGACAAGGTGCCTCTTCCTTTCATTTCAGGTATGCAATAGGATTGCAAAGCCTTTTTCTCTCAATGGTTCCTTGGGGCCATAGGATATGCTCTGGCCAATGAGTTAGTTATAAAAAGAAATGCTGCATGTCACTTCCGTGCTGGAGCATTTAATTATTGTTTCAAGGCCCTCTAGCTCCTCTTCCCCATGGCATTCCTACTGACAAGATGGCTCAAGATGTGGTTCCACATTCAGCTGGAGCCTGTATGACCTCAAATAGGTGCCAGTAATTCACAATGGACATGTAGCATAAGCAAACAGCAAACCAAGCCACCAAGGTCAGGAAGCTTTTGTTAATGCAGCATAACCAAGACTGTCCTGACTATGCCAAGAGACATCTCTGAAGAAGCAGACAGATGATTCGCAGAGGTTTTAAGACAAAAGAAACCTTAAGCTTGTCTGGTTTACAGACCTGAAAGAAGGCCAATATGGCTAGATTACAGTAAATCAGGACAAAGTAGCAAACAATCTTCAGAGTTCCCTTCTGCTCTAGGCTGACTGGCTCTTAGGCTGTTCTGATATTTATATTTCTGGCAATGCTTGAAGGCAGATTAAGTAGCTTGACTCTAAATGCCTTTGATTTGTTTACACAAATCAAACTCTCATATTTTATCTCATGCCTCTGGATTATGATCATTTTTATCAAGAACTTTGCATGTGGGCTATTGATATGGTAATGTAATCCTTATGCTTCCCAGGAGCTAAGGGCCTCGAGCCTTCCAGTCAATACCAAGATGTACTTGGGTATATAGGCCCTTCATAGCTGAGCTGAGGATCAGGATGGGCAAACCACAGCATTTTCCGATAAATAACATGTAATGTTGTGCTCTCAGCTTTTCATATCAATTTCTTAATATTCTGGCAACAAAATCTAGGGAAAATCCCAAACTTTTATGCTTTTATGAGATTTTTCATAACTCCCTTAGTGTTCATGTAGCACAGCTTGTTTGTTTTTGGGGAATTTTCTTTTCTTTTTTTGGACCTAAGCTCTTGTTTGCCAACAAAACAAAACAAGAAGCCCCTAGCAAAGAATAAACTGCATGAAATGTAGTTCATCCTCTTAGGAAGAAAAGAAATGCTGAGTCAGCCCTCGTGGGATTAGACAACTAAGGCACTGCTTCATCCTTGACACTGCTAAGATAGAGCCGCTGATATTATAACTGCTTTTATTGAAGTTTGGTAGATTTAGAGGAAGTACATCCATCTGATATTACAGTCATTCTTATATGGTTCTTAAAGTCTTAAGGATTTTTATTTGAGGTGAATAAAATCCTGCTTTAGAAAAAGAAAGTAGGGGAAGGAAAGGGAAAGGTATCCAAAATTAAAATTGAGTCTTTAATGTAATATAGGCTTAGTGCTAGTTGCTTTCATATGCATTATTATCCCCATGCAGAGGAGCAAGCAGATGAGAGAGCTTATGGTCATTCAGCCCATGAGTGGCAGTGCACAAAAGGGATAAGGGGTTTTGTCCCCCCCACCCACTCCTTCTGAAGACCTTGCTCTTTCCTCTGTATCATTTAGACTAGAGTGTAAAAGTGTCCTATACCATCACCACAGACAAACAAAATGACCAAATCTGACACTTCTAAAATCTCCGGAGTTATCCTCTCAAAGATAAACACTAGATCATTATTGATCTATTAATTATAGAGAATCAGAAGAGCTTCTAAACAGAGCTGGTTTGTAATAAGCTCTGCTCTGCTAATTGTGCATCTTTCTTTGTTCAGCCTCATCCTCTATAATTAGCACAGTCTTGAAAATAGAAGTTGTCTATGACATTAAAATTCTTGCACAGCACAACCTCTAATTATTTCATATCTTCACATTAGGGACCAAGATACTTATGGTGAAGGGTGAAATTTTGTTCGTTATTTAATTACTTACAAAAGGAACACAGGAAAACCAAGACAGAGAGATTATTAAAATAATTTCTACTTGACTCTGAAACACATACACACAGATCAAGATGTGGACACACCTTTTTCTCCCATCCTGACTTCCACCTGGCCTCAGACCTCCTTTCCATTGACACCATCTCAGCTATGCCTGCTACCATGTCTCCTGTCAAGGACCTACTTATCCTTCAAGACACACTCAAAACCGCCTCCTTCACAGACCTTTCCAGATGTTCACAATGAAAATTAAGCTCCCACTTCCCATGCCCCAGGGTGCTTTGTACTAATCTTAGAGCATCTCTCTGCCTTGTATTATAAGGATGGGGATGGAACAGAGACTACTGGTGATTCACTCAAACATTTTCTCTCTCTCTCTTCCTTTTTTTTTTTTTTCTGGGCATATAAATAAACAGCATTTCCTTGCCTTCCTCCGAGTTGTGTATAACCATATGATGAACATCTAGCATTGGGAAGTGAGCAGAAATGACACACTTTGGAGACCAGGATTTTGAGGCAGTAGGTGTTACCTCCTCATGTCTTTTAATGTGCTGCCATCAGTAAGAGAACTCAGGTCCTAAGGTGGGGGAACCATGGGAGGAAGGGAATCTGGGCCCCTGAATCACCAGATGAGAAACTGCCCCACCAAGTAGCAAACCCCATTAGGCTGTTATAAAAATTAGAAATGACCATCCATTATATAAAGGCTCATAAATGTAGGACTTATTTGTTATAGTTGCAAGTGTTTACTTAACCTAACACAAAGTATATAAGTTTGTGTTTGGTGTTTGTGTGTTATTCCCTCTATTTTAGAAGCCTGAGAAGGACTAGGACTAAAAAAAAAAAAATCATCTTAAACTGTGAGTAAAATTAAACTGAATTGATGCCTCATTTAGAAAAGGAGCTGATGGTCATCAAAATGAAGAGTGGAAGATACTCTAAAGCATCTCCAGGATTGGGAATGCCATCTTGTTTGCAAACAGCTGTTTAGAATTTTGCAAACAATCTCATAAGTGACTAATTTGGATTAGAGAACAAAAGGAATATCCCATTAGTTTCCATATTAAAAATGTGCCCTAGTTCATTAGTCATTCAAATATTCATTATTTCAATCAACAGCTATACCAAACCCATTCTACATACCAGGTCATCCTCTAACAGGGATGATCAATAATACCCTGGGTCCAGCTCACTCCAAGTTTACTGTCCTGTGGGAAGACAATATCCTCCCTTTGGGGAGCCAAATATCTACTGAATTATCTCATTATTGAATATGCACTCAGCTGATGACTGATATCAGGTTCTTTTCTGTAAAATAAAAATGATATTATTGCCTGCTTCTCAGATTTTGTTATAATTTTCAATTAGATAATATTTAAATGTAGTGATTAAGTATTTAGCACCATGCTTAACACTTGAGTTTAACAAGTTGATAAATCAACAATGTTAATACTCGTATTAACTTAGGTTAATAGTATGGTTTGTGCAATAATGACATCTGATTATACTGAGGGAGAGGTATGTGGAACACAACAGGTGTCCTTGGAAGTGACTCTCCATATAATAGTTGAAAAGTTGGAAAGAATGTTCCAATTTTTAAAAAGTGAAATAAAACAAAAAATATAAACAAAGAAATTATGATGGGAGGAAGCATTTTGAGGAATTGAAAAAAATAAAGTCAGGTAGCTAGAGTGTAGAGACTAAGGAGGAATATACTGCAGGAGTAGAGACCCATGCAGAGCCTTGGGAACCACCATGTAGTCATGCTCAGAATATAACATACTTCCTAAGCATAACAGAAAATCACTGAATGGTTTCCAAAAGGTGATGGCACAGATGGTGTGATCAGCTCTGGTTTTTGGAAAGATCACTGTAGCCAAAGTGTGGAGAAAAAGGATTAGAGACTAATAATATGCAGATAGATCACTTGACAAGTCACCATAGGAGTTGAGATAAGAGAGGTCCACAGCTTGAGTAAGGTGGGTAAAGAAGTGAAGATGTCAGCTGTTAAGAATGGCTGCTGGTCTCTCTGATGGACAGGGCACATTTCACAAAGATGGGCATCCTGAGAGTCAGGGTTCCAGAATCCTAAATTTGCCTTTGTGCATGTTGCATTCAGGTGCCCCTCAGATATCCAAGGACACAGTCAAGTACACAATTGGCTGTATGGGCCTGCAGTTCCATCAATACCTCTGAGCTAGAGTATCAGTTCAAGAGTTACACCCATGTAGATGGTAACTGAGACCATTGGCAGGAAAATATTTGCTTGGAAAACAAGCAAAAATTGGTGTAGGGGAGGTTCTAGGATGTAGCCTTGAGGCACTTATTAGCAAAGGAAACTATATGAGACTTCTCCAGAGAAAAAGAACCAATAAGGTGATGTGTGTGTGTGTGTGTGTGTGTGTGTGTGTGTGTGTATCACCAATGTGTGAAGAAATTTATTTTAAGGAATTGGCTCACACAATTGTGCAGATTTGCTGAGTCCAAAACATAGTGTGGGAGTCAAGCGGACTGGAGACTTGAAGAGAATTGTAGTCTGAGTCCAAAGACAACTGCTGTAAAACCAGAAAGGAGATGATGTTGCAGATGAACCTCAAAGGAAGGCTTCTGGACAATTCCCTCCTGCTCAGGAAATGTCAACTTTTGTTCTATGTGGATGTTCAATTGACTAGATAAGATTCACCCATATTATAGAGGGCAATCTAAGCAAAGTTCTCTGATTTATATGTAAATTTCACCCAAAAACCCTTACAGAAACATCCAGAATAACATTTGACCAAATATCTGGGTACTGTGACTCAGTCAAGCTGATTCATAAAGTTAATATCACAGAGACATGAAAGAAAACCCAGAAAAGTGATTGCTTTCCAGGGTGTCCAGTAGGTACTAGGGAGACAACATACACTACGGTTTTCAAAGAGAGTCCTGGAGTCAGACAGAGTTTCAATTCTAACTTCACCTTTTATTTGTCCTGTGACCTGAGAAAAATTGTTCAACAACTTCTTGCCTCATCTTTAAAATGTAGCTGTAATTGCCTACCTCTGTTGGTTGTAAAGACTTACTAAATGTAAAAAGCATAGAAAACTGACTGAACCTAGTAAGTGTTCAGTAAATGCTTGCTCTTATTCTTAAGATAGACAAGATTCATCATAGTAAAGGACTGAGGAGCACAGAACAATGCCAAGGAGGAAATGCTGCAGAGACCTGATCTCTTCCCAGACAAGGGTCTGACCCATAGAGGGGCAATCTTCTGGAACTTGGTTTATCTTCTATGTCCATTCCAAGATTCCTGCCCCATGAATGAGCTGTGACACTTTGGAAGTAAATTCCTTCTTCATTTTTTTCCAATAAGACCCTAAAGGATTCCCTGTTCAAATGCAACTCTTACCTGAGACCACCAGTATCATCCGCTCCTAGTTTTATGTGAATTCTTTTTCCAGTGAATTGCTCAGCTGCTAATGGAGTGAGGCCCTTCTCCAGTTGAAACTTAATGCCGGATTGAAGAAGCTCCTGGTAGTTAGGAAGTCAATGGGAGATGAAGTTGGAGGGGAAGAAGGAACTGGGAGGGTAGCAGAAGGCCAGGAGACACAAGGAGCCCCAAAGCTTCCCCTACCCAGGGTTCCCCACCACCACCACCAAGTCTCATGCCTCGCACATGGTGCTTTTAAATTACTTTGTGAAATCCTTTTTCTGCTTGTCTATTTTAAATACGTATTAATTTTGTTTTTGATTTTTTTTTCTACAATGAACCAATGTAGTTTGTTCAGAGACAGGCTACCAATAGAAGCCAATTCTCTTGCTAATTTCACACTGTCATACAGAGTATGCCACAAATAATTCTACCCTTAGGGCATCCTTTTCACTCTCACCTCTGAGATGAGGATTCATCTCTTTTCTATGATCTATTCAGAGCAGTTAAGAAATCACACCAGTCATTCCCTTAGCTCCTTCAGAAATTAGAGAAATTATGAATATCCTTTTTTTCTTTTTTTGAGGTGCTGGAGATTGAACCCAGGACCTTGTGCTTTCAAAATAAGCACTCTATGAACTGAGCTGTATCCGCAGCCCATGAACATACTTTTGCTGTTCTGACTTTGTCCAGGGCTTGGGCAGTGTTTTAGCAAGCCTTTGCATCACTGTGAACAACAGACCTGACAAGAACAACGTAGAGGAGGAAAAGCTTATTAAAGTTAATTAAAGTTTCAGAGACCTTAGTCTATGGTTGGCCTCCTCCATAGCTCTGGATCCAAGGTGATGTAGGAATCATGGCAGAAGGGTTTGGCAGAGGAAAGCAGCTCAGGACATGTCAGTCAGGAAGCAGAGAGTGAGCTCTGCTTACCAGGAATAAAATATAAACCCCAAAGGCACACTCCCCAGTGACCTCAGCCCCAGGTCACTCCAGCCACACCCTACCTTCCTACAGTTACCACCCAATTAATTCATATCAGGGGATTAATCCACTCATTAGGTTACATCTCTCATAACCCAATCATTTCACCTCTGAAAATTCTTGCATTGTTTGACACGTGAGCATTTGGGGGAACTTCACATCTAAACCATAACAGGCAGGGAGCCTGTGCGATAGCCCTTTTAGTTCTCTACTCATTACAAAGGTGTTGGACAAATTTTTCAGCTCATAATTCAACAACCTCTGTGAGGTTGGCAAGTTGTTTAATTTTTATTTTTAAATTAGATAAAGATCTTGGACCGTGATGAACAATTAGTTCTAAGGCTAATTGTTCAAATGTTTTCCCTCGGATTCCATTTTTTTCTTTTTATTCTGAATAGTCTTATGCCATACAACTTTCCTCAAGCTGAGCTCTTTTTGACATTTTTCAGCTGGGAATAGTGGCAGTCCACATCTGCATTTGGTTTCTGCATTTCTCAACCACTTGTCCTCAAGCTACCTGGAATAGGCTTTGGTCACAATGGGAATAAACCAGGTATCCTGACCCCAGTCCTATACTCTGTCCTCACCACCACTCTGCCCACAGGTCCTGTGGCATATTCTTCTCCTGCTAAGAGACCAGCACAGATCAGGCTTTCCCTCACACTTCCAGGGCCTGAGGAAGAGGAGCTAAAGGAGAGGGAGATCTCCGGTACCCTTTGGTTTCTCATGGGCCTCTTTTTCCGGGACAATTCGCCAAGCAGCTGAGCCAGTGCTGAAAAAGAGGAGATGGCAGGAGATTCTCTGATAGACTCAAATCCCATGCTCTGGCAAACAGGTAGGGGCTTAGTAAAACATTTGCCTCTCTATACCCCTGAGGAGGTCTCTGAGGCCCAAACCCTCAAGGAAATCAGTGAGGATACATTCTGTCAGGAGTGGGGTGAGGGCAGTGTTGAGCCTGTGGTTAGTACTGAATGAGGCTAAGAGGAAGAATGAAGGTCAGGGATCAGGTGAGAGGCAAGACCGTCTGAAGCACACTGGAATATTTATAAGTAAAATGGTTTTCCCCGTGATCTGCCAAATATTCTCCATGCCAAAGTAATCATGCTTCATGTTCAGAGGCAGAACCCCAGGTCCCAAGAACACAAACATGTCAAAATGCTCAAAGGTTAAGACTTAGCACAAATGGTACCTCTACATGTCAGATGCCTCACAGGTCTTCTCCTTTATTACTCAGGATAGCCCAGCAGGGTCGGGTATAGCTTTGTGGTAGATGCTTGCCTAGCACCCACAAGGCCCTGGGTTCCATCCCCAGCACAGACAAAAATGAAAGGAATACAGCCCTGCAAGTAAGTTTACACATCCACCATCCACCAGCCAATTGAGGAAATGAGGCTCCAAAGGTTATGGTACAAAGAGCAAGACAGATACCAGTGACAGCAAACAGCATTCAGGATGGTTCATTTTTGTTACTAAGAACAAAACAAAATGTAGTTGGTTCAGCTCCCACGGGCTGAGCACAACATCAGGTGGAAATCTGATGAGATTCTCAGCAATTGTGTTATTGACTTCAGGCCCCCTAAATTCTCCCTGACTAGGGAACTGGATTAGTGTACCTTGGCACCTGCATGAGACTAAACCAGCAAGATGAAGCTGACCACCTCCAGCAGTGGACAGTAAAGGGCTAAGACTCAGGAAACCAGGCATGTCCTCTGCAAATATTTGCCTGTACCCTCTCTGGCTGTGGGCATGGCAATTTCCCTTCACTGCCTGGCCACTGCCCAGCAGTTTGCTTTTCTGATGGCGTGTTTGTTTAGGGCCTTGAGTGCACTATGACCAAAGTCCTTCCCAAACTTCTCAGTCACTGAACAAACTGAATTGGAAATCATACCATTCCAGAACTCCTAGGTTTAAAATTCTTAAAGGTATTGAGGAGGTTGTTGGGGTTAGGATTTAACCACATCAGAGTATTCTTTGCTGGGACTTTGTGACAGCTATTCTCAGTACATGTCACAGAATACTGGAGAGATTGCTAAAGAGATAGCACAGAGATCTGAAAGCACAGTGAAGACCTCTGTAGGCAGTAAATCTGCCACAACCATACATGCTTCCTCTTTAGTGAAGGATGCTTTGAGCTCTCAAGCAATACTTGGAGTTAAGTAGTGACTTATTTCCTGGGTGCCTCAACAAATATTTATTCAGCTATGAGCCAGGACTCTTGTTTCTCATCACACTATGATGAGTTTGAAAAGAAGTCAGTATTCAGTAGATGTTGGCCAAATGAGTTCATATAAACTATATGTAGGATATAGAGAATGTCCTCTAACAGAAAACAGTAAAAAAATTCTCCTTCACCAATGGAGTCTACCTGCCATCCCACGAATAGCTTCTCTAATCTTTCCTAATAGCACAAAATGCCCTTTAGACTAGTGAGATGAGTCTAGCACTTGATGGACTGCCTTATGAATTAATGAACACCACTCTGTAGAAAATTCACTGTAGAGCATTCACAGTGGTCAGAAACATGACTGACAGAGGTCATATAGTTGAGGAGAAACCTCCATAGAGATGACTCTCTCATGGGTCATACACTCCTAACAGGTAAGCAAAACCATGCCCTTTTTTTTTTTTTGTCACTCAGGGAAGGAAATAGGAAGAAAATATGTCAAAATGATACTTCTACAAAGACAAACTTCAATCTTCTCTAATATTAAAAATTATAACCCCAGAAATAGCATTTATTGTTTATTGTGTTGTACACTGTGCCGTGAGTTTTGCACATATAACCCTATAGGAACTAGAAACAACCCTGGGTAGTTGGTTTCACAGAAAACACAGGTCTATAGAAGTTTCTGAATATTTCCAAGACTGTATATGGAAGTGGTTGGTGTGGGAGAATAGTCCTCTGAGATGTGTAGGAGGAAAGTAGACAGCTGTATAGGATGGAGCAGGAAGGATTGTGAGAAAGAGAAGCCATTGGAGGGTAAGTGCTCCAAGAAGGACACAGAAGGCCAAGTACAGTTAACAAAGGATATGAGCAGGTGGGGCAGGTGGTGAGCATAGGGCACTCAGGGAGCCAGCTCTCTCCAGGAGGAAACTGAAAGGCAGCAGAGGGGGCCCACCTCAGGAAGTTATGGCCAAGGGAAATGCCTTCAACGATGGAGAAAAAGCGGATTCTCTCCAGTCCTTGGAACCCTTCTGGGTGATAAGCCTCATGGGGACCAGCCCTTTTCTCAGACCCAGAAGCAAGGTCAGTAGGTGGGTAGGCATGTCATTTTGCAGATTTGGATATGGAAAGACATCAAGTAGGTATGGGGAGGGGTAGGGATGCATTCCTGATAAAATAAATAAATAAAGGCTTTGGTCACAAGGAAAATCAAGGAGATATTCTAAGTTTTTTCAGCCTTTAGCAAATGTTTCCAAGGTTTCAGCTGAATAGTTTGCACACTCATTTTTTCTTTTAATTTTTTAATTTGCTCTAATTGGTTATATATGACAGTAGAATGTATTTTGACACATGGTACACAAATGGAGCATGACTTCTCATTCCTCTGGCTGTCCATGGTGCTGAATCACATCAGTAGTTTATTAATACATGTATATAGTAAAGTCATCTTTTTTAAGAAACTAAATTGACAAGTTTCAAAAGGTCACAAGAGATGAGATGACCCATGAAAATAAGTTCTATTTCTATATGCCAGCAATGAAAATTTAAACACAGGCACTATAACTTTTTATGCACAGGCTGTCAAGAGCACCATTCTGTTCTTACCAACTAGGTAGATTTGTGCAAATTACTTTGCACACTCATTTATTTCACACTTGTTCACAGTTTGGAACCATTAATATCGAGATGAGTTCATTGTGCTGCATAGTTGTAGGTAATGCTACCAGGGGGAATATCCAGTATGCATGTAGATTTACTTTTAAAAAGATGGTTCATGTCCAGTGGTTTCTTCTGTTGCACAAAGAATTGATTTCAAACTGTAATCATTTGAAAATATCAAAACTATTTTTACATCAAACCAAAATTGAGAGCGAGGGTTTGATGTAAAAATAAACAAGCACTTCTTCACCTGTTTTTACAAATAGCTGATTTAATCACTTTGATTTTAAATTAATGAGTCAAAAGGTCAGTCAATTTGATTAAACACACACATGCACAGTTAATTGATTTGGCAATTGAACTTCCTGTTCCCATGAAGAAGCAGAATGATGTAATGGTAAGAAAAGAGACCTGGCAGTCAGGCAGTCTTCACTTGAGCTGGGGCTCTGCTACACACCAGCATTGAGAACTGGAACGAACTTCTGAGTATCCCATCCAGATTCTGATAGTAATCAAATGAGATAAGTATGTCCACTGGTAAGTTCCCTTGGAAATCCAGTTATTACCATTGATAACTGTCAGATAACCCTAAAGCCAATTGTTCATTAATCCTTAGAAATTCTAGCACTTTCCTTCATGCTCTTTCATGCTTCTTTCATACTCTTGAAGGAAGGTTCTTATGGGAACCTTCATTTACTTGATGACTTCTGTCCCTCTCTTGTTTAAATCATACTTCCTAATAGTTTTCAATAGTGCCCTCTGTTAGCAGTTTAATTCAGCACTGCTAGAGATTATAAACCTAACTACTGTTGCGGTTAATGGAAATTCTCATTTTTATGAGGTGCATCTGTTGTGACATCTGTCTGGAACCCATGGAGATGATTCAGTATTCATGAGTAAATTGAGTAATTACTATGTAATTATAACCAAAATTGTATAGTCAATGATCTGCTCTCAAAATTCATATTTTTGTACATGGTATTAAAACTATTTGCGTTCTTCCAAAATGGACAAGCATGTTCTTAAAAATGGTCAAAATAAGAATTCGATGTAAATGGCTCTAGCCAAAAAACAAATGGGAAGAATGTTATGTCTGGATGTGAGAAAGAGGTGGAGAGGGAAAAATGAGTGTGGAAATAAGATGTTAATAGGAGAAAGGACTGGGAGGGAAATTTTAGAGGTGGATTTCTAAGTGTTTTCTCAGTCATCTCATAAACCTGTGAAGTCCCTAAGTATCTATGGTTGGAAAAAAACCAGAGAAATAGAAAAAGAGAACAGAGATGCAAGATTTCACCTGTCCCAGGAAAAGCCCATCACTAGTGACAGCTACTTGAGCTTTGGAAAACTACTCTATATGTCAAGTAGAGGAATTAATGAATCAAGAGAGTATCTAACAGACCTTGATAATCACTAGAGTTACAGTGGTACAACAGGACCAGTGCTTTGCTAATTGGTTACAAGAAAATCTGTGATATTTTCTCCAAAATCAATTAAAAAATGTAATCAACAAATATTTATTAACCATATAGTATACTGAGTGTATAATACATGCAATCTCTACTCTGGAAACAAGACATAATATAAATAAATAAGTCAGCAGCATGTGACAAGGGGTGAAAGACTGACATTAAGCCCTGGATGGCCTGAGTTTGAATTCTAGCTTTCCTGACTAATTAGCAGGTAAAGCCACATAAAGTTGCTGATATTCAACCATTTTTAAGCTGCATAAATTACAATGGCAGGTGCCTCCAACAAATGGAATTAGAAAAGTCTCTAAAATATTCTAGCCTTCAGATTCATCATTTCTAAAAATGAGAGAAAGTGGATAGTATCTGACACAAAGTTACTACATGTTAGTAGCAGTAATAGCTCAGTTATTGTTGTATAAACAAAGGCAGAAGTGATGTAGAAACTTCCCACAGTGAATGTAAGAAGTGACACTATTACCGTGTAATGTGAATGGGGAACCAAGTAAAGACAATGCAGAAGAAGTTGCAAGAGTCTCACTTTTGACCACCATCTATTTAAAAATGCAAACTTCTCCAATAGTTAATATTAGAACTTTCACTAAAATGAGAGGACTCATTTGCTGAAGCACAGGCATTTTCATAACCAGGCAAAAAGGTATATGGTGTGTGTGCTGATGGGGACAGAACCCACCAGGGCTTTGGGTATGCTAGGCAAACACTCTATTACTGAGCTACACTTCCAGCCTCATGTGTCCAGTTTTTAAATTGAAATTCTATGCTGAACACCCACCTTCAATAAATAGCCTCAAAACCAGTTACTCTACAATTGAATTAACATCATATGGTTACAGTTTTAACAGCAAAGTACTTCCTTAATAAATAAGTTCCCCAGAGTCTTCAGAAGTCCTACCAAGGAGTGGGTGGGAGAGGTGCAGTATAGTAGTCAAATTTATGAGCATTTCCCCCCAAACTGGTCCATCACATGGACATCAGTTCTTTTCTTTGGGAAAGTGGCAGCTGCAAGCAGTAACATCAGAGGTGGCAGCAGGGGATGAGCCAGAGCTATTAGTCAGTTTGCTAAGTAGAGACAGGAAGCAAGTTCAATGGAGCAGAAAGTTTCCTACTCTGTGGAGTTGATGGAGAGAAGGAATGTGATAGGTTTCTTAAGGGACAGGCAGAGGGCAATGTGTAATTTTGCCTCCCTTCACTAAACATGCCTGTTTACCAGAGATGAATCAACACCTTAGACTACACATTATGCAAATGATGGTGGTAATTTGCCACCTAACACAGTCTCCCTGCCAGAATTTACATCCACTCCCACTGTTGTCTGTGGAAAGTGAAAATAAACACATTCCCCTTCCCTCATTTACTATTTTGTATTTGAAATAGAGTTTCCTCTCAGCACACAGCTCAGAGGCTAAGCTCTATGGCAGATGGCAACGTCTCCCACAGAGGTTTTGAACCTGAAACTCACAGGCTTGGAAATTAATTTAACAAAAACAAAAATAGAAGCACCAGTGACTCTTGAAGACCATATAGTGAGTATCTCAGAAAGATCCTGAGAGATTTCAGTAATTACAGATCAGATAAAAATCACTACCTGAAGGTAGCTATTTTCTGATTTGCTCATTGAAGTAACACCAGACAATACGAGAACTATGTGGGGGGTAAGGTCCATTCTCCCCCACCACTGAACTAGGCATGGGTTAATGTGGAAACGAGTTGAAAGCTACCTGTCCATCCTTGCATAAGTGCTATAAAAACATCACTGATTTGACCAAGTCCCAAGAAAAAGTAGAAAATAGTGGCTGGAATTATATGAAGAGCTTCTCTACATATTAAAAATGATATCTGTAAGTAAACTTGATCAGATCGTGGTACAAATTTCCACAGGAAGTACTGAAAACTTCCTGTAGTTCCTAAAATACATTTTTGCAAAAGGTTCTGGTAATCCCTGGAGTCCTAAATCATCTCATAAAATTACTTGCAACTTTGAAATTTGGGCATTAAGGATAAAATCAGAGTTTTTAAAAAAGACAGTTGCATTTCTGTATCACTGAGGAGTTAAACTCTATTGTAGAGTGGATTGTTATAAAGAAAACTTTGTTGCACAAAATAGAGTGTGTTATTTTCCATTTCAAAAACATTCCCTCTTTTTTCTCTTTTTAAAATTTATTTGTTTTTTATTTTTACAGACTGTGTTTTGATTCATTGTACACAAATGGGATACAACTATTCATTTCTATGGTTGTGCATGATGTAGATTCATACCATTCATGTAATCATACATGCACATAGAATAATGATGTCTGTCTCATTCCACCATCTTTCATATCCCTGCCCCCTCCTCCCTCTCATTTCCCTCTACATAATCTAAAATTCCTCCATTCTTCTCTTAGTGTTGGTCAAGTCAAGGCAATGATATTCTTGGGGCCCTATGTTCTTTATATATACTCAGACAAAAAGAAATCTTTTTTTATCATGAAGACTTAGTACATATAATAGTGCTTTATCTAAACATAATATAAACATCTGTTTACAATGGAAAACTTAAGATTTATGGTGTCCAAATCGAGCCTAAATTTCTCTTTGTCAAAAGCCAGTAATGTCTGAATAATGATCACCATACAGTGCATCCTTTGTAAGGGCACAAAGATGGAGAAAGATCAGTTTGTCCCAGTTTCTCTGTCCCTGAAAGCCACAGTAGAATCTCTTTTCCAGAAGATAGCAAATCTCAAAGTATAATCAAAGAGTTGTGCTCTAACTTAGATTCCACAGGTCCTTTTACTTAGGTTGCAAACAGTTAATCTTTCTCCCATAAGATATAGTCATAAAGTTTCTCAATTAATCATGTTTCATGAACATGATGGCATCCTCTGACTCAAACTCATGCTTAAGGACAGGACTGACATTTTCAGGCAAGCTAAGAAGCTCCACCTCCATCTAACAGCTTGTCATTAATTTTACTGGGAGTGACACCTTGATCAACATGCCTATGTGAACAGAATGAGACAAACATCATTACCCTATGTACAGGTATGATTACACAAATGGTGTGACTCTACTTTGTGTACAACCAGAGAAACAACAGCTGTACTGCATTTGTGTTCAATGAATCAAAATAAATTAATTTTTTTTTAAAAAAAACATGCCTATGTGATACTCATAACCTCCTCCAAAAGATTTTTTTAAAACACCTTTTAAATGAGCTATTCAGGAACAATCTCCTACACTCAGTATTGGGGACAGGTAGGCACAAGATCTTCACCTCTCCCTTTCCTCTTCCTGGAAGACTTTTCTGGTTCATTCATATCTGACATTCAGTCATTGTGAACCCCATTCATGTCTGAAGAGAGACCAAAACTTTGGGATAGTGTATTTAGGACAAGAAAGGCAATAGGATTAAACTTCCAATGTGGCAAATTCCCCAGAGACACTGAGATTATATGGGTACTCTTTTTCATTTTCCAATTAGGAAACCTGACCAAATGGTATCACCACACTTGCCTGAGCACTTCTATGAAAAGTAAAAATGAAATGTATCAGCCATCTGAGGAGGATCAGGGGCCCCATCCAGCTACCTCCTTCTCATAGACAGTGAGAAGCACACACTGGCTGATTTTTAGCCAGCAGCCACTGAGCCATGTTCCTAATTAGGAAAGTTGCCCCAGACAAAGCTACATGAAATCAGAATGGTTAAAATGAGTATAGGTTTTGAGATTTTGTATTTGCCATGAGAATATTTCAGGGAGAGGGAAAATAAGGTTAACCATAAGAAATAAGGATAGGAAGGCTAGTATATTTAAGTAACTATCTGGATCATAATGTATTTCCTTTAAAATAATAATTGTCTTTTCTTTTTGCTTGTTTTTGCTTCATTAAGCCCCAGACACTATTGACTTGACTTTGTCCGGGTTTTTAAACACTTGAATAGAATGTGATTCAGCATAAATGTTAACGAAGCTGAAAAAGAAAAGACCAAATGAATTAAAATTCATTTCCTGAGGATAAAATTTATTCCCTGGGTACATAAAGACACGTCTTATTACAAGAGTTATTTTGTACAGAGAATGGTGGGAACACACTTTATCACATCTTCTGTAAGACAATAAAAGGCACTAGTCAAAACAAAACAAGATGAAAACACATGAGACGTCTTCAGATATAAGCCTGAGTTTAAAATCCTGGAGGGAAGCAGAAGTCACAGCCTTTCAGTCCCGCTTACTGCTGCCTGTGAGTAAAATTCATTGCAAATGTAATATGACTCCCAGAAATACCCCAGAATCTGCCTACACAAAGCAGTGCACCTCACATCTCATACACATGTCCATGCCATTTATTTCATCACTCCCTGCACTTCAGTGCAATAAATCCTAAGTGACTACTCTGTAGACTTCATCTCCTTAGAGGATAGTAGTTGCATACACATAGTAGGGACAATAATAACAACATCCATAATGGATAATAAATTGCATTAAAATATTTTAAAGTATTTATGGTTTTCTTTAAATGCTAGAATTAATATTAGTACTTATTAAGCATGAATGTCTGCTAAGATTGGTACTGCTTTCCCAAGATTTATTTCATTTTATTTTTATGAGTCTGAAGTAGGCACACTTTTCTCATTTTAAAGCTGAGGAAATTATTGGAGAGTGATGGTATAGCCAACAGATGGCAGAATTTGAACTCAGGTTGCCTGATCACATGATCTACAGCTTTACACTTCACAGTTCTGCCTTCTGGTGAAAGACCTTTATATGCTCTGACAAAATCTAAAATCTCAGAAAGTTTCTACTTTTTACATTTAAACAAAATGTTTGTAGTTGCAAATTCTCATAAATATTTAATGATTAGAAATAGCCAGGTATATCTAATCTTATTTGATTTCCTTTATATGAATATTATTTCAAGATGCTTGAAATAATAGTTAGGTAAATTAAGATGAAAGGAAATCAAGATATGTTTGTAAGATAATGCACCTGGGGTAAAGTTTCACTTAGACCAGAGAAATCCAGTGCACCAGGCTCCATCAGGCCACATTTGACCAGATGCCCAGAGGACTCTTGTGGTGAATCTGCAGACAGGAATCCTCAGTACCTGTCAATCAAATCAAATCATTATTGGATTTGACTCATCACTGACTAACAGTATTGCTCATCTCAGCCTCATAACAAACTGCCCCTATGGTGCTGAAGATGCTATTTAATATGTAAGTGATGTGGGCATTCATTTCAGGATAAGCTCTGATATAAATAACCTGTAAGACCTCAAATGAAACAGGGAACTGTTTTATACTGCCACCCTAAAGACACCAGATTCCATAATCTTCTTATCTCAACACCAGTAAGATTGACTTAGTGCTGTTCTGTGGGCTTGACCCATAAACTACAGGTTTCAATGGTTGGAATTGTTTCTCTGAAATACTAGTGGCCTGGGAATAAGTTGTAGTTGCGGATTGATGAGCCAGTTTGGAAATGACTGGCACTAGTGTCATGAGTATGATTTCAGGAACTCCAGACAGCAGATCATTGCTGGTGACTTTGTTCTCACACTCCACAATTGAGACACATGAAGTCCCTAGAATAAGGCTTTATAGAACCAAGAACACTGTCATCTGTTCCAATAGTCACATCACTATAGTCTCTGAGAATGCTAATAGGATAGACTTGGGAAAAGTGTTAGACTAAATATCCGACTGTGGAGGAATGATTACATAAATGAAATACAGCAGTCACTGGAAATGAATGGCATGAGAGTACATTATAGCATGCAAGAGCATTGATGATGCTTGTTAACTAGGGAAAACAGACATGAAAGTGCACAGACAACATGATCCCATACTTACAAAATACAAATAGGAAAACAACTATATTTACTTGTCAGCAATGCATATATCTGCTTGGTAGGGTTATGGTTGATTTTTCTTTTCCTTTTTGCTTATTTTTATCCTCTACATTTTTTTCTTGTGCATGCATTTTGTAACATTAAAACAAAAGCTTTCTCAAAATCAGCAGTCTTAAAATATGCTATTAGAAAAAGAAAGACGATAGGCTGGGGCTGTAGCTTAGAGGTGCTTGCCTTGCATGGATGAGGCACGGGTTCAATCCTCAGTACCACATAAAAATAAATAAATAAGGATATTGTGTCCATCTACAACTAAGAAAAATATTTTTTAACAAAAGACTAAAAAAAGAGTAATAAGGTACTAGACTTATAAACGTTAAAAAAAATAGATACTCAAACAGGATTATGTTTACCCCATAAAGCAAAAGACTACGTCCAGTCCTCCCCTCTCTTTTCTAAGAAAAAACAAAAAAGTATATTAACACAAAAGTGATGATAGTCATTTACATTTTCAAGAGGGAAATCATGGAGTATCTTAACTGCCCACTAGGTTTGGCATCCCAAATTGCATCCCGAAGAAGGTTCTAGAAAGATGAAATTCTGTGGATTATATTAGAGTTCTGTCTTAAGATCTTCAAGGGAATATATCATATTAAAGACTGAGCAGTCCTGCAATGAACAAATCAGTCTAATGAATTTTGTTTAACCCAATGCTTTCACCCATTAGCATTTTACAACCCAAAGTAATTAGACAGCACTTTGAAAAACTTCTCTCAGACCTCCATGAATATACTACTCCTACTGTGCATTTACTGACATGCTTAGTTCTATAACCCAAGCAGAAGATAAGCAATAATTCTGATTTCTGACAGTTACTTAGAACAATGCTCTAGAGCTCTCCAGAGACCCAGAAGCATTGGTGCTTCTCCATTTGTCCTCTGGGACTGACATATGCCTGGGGAGCCATGGAGATCATTATTATAGTTGTGCATCATGCCCTGAAAACTTCTCAATTATTAGAGGGTTATTCTTCATTCCTATTACCCAAAAATGCAATTTTTCCTCTTGAATCTTGCAGTAAATGACTTCTGTAAAGAATTTTCAAACCGACTTAACATAGCTCTGAAGGAACTTCCTGGAAGGGCAGTTTGGACAGTGAAGTTATGTTGTCTTCAAACTTTTCAATGTAGATATTCTTACAAGTAGTTTGAATATGACGTAAGGTGAAGCATCTTGTTAGGGGATTCTTAGAAGAACACAGCACATTAGCTATTGCAAATAATGATTGTGGCTATGGTAACTCAAGGTGAAAAATACAATTTGCATCACTTTATCACTCCTTAGAGATGCAATTTACACATGCTACTGCTGTAGCTGGACAAGATGGATGTAATCACCAATGACCCACCACAATAGCAAGTCAGATAATATATTAAAAAAATCAGTTCAGAAAGACGTTCAGGAAAAAATAATTCAAAGATTTGACAGTTGACGACCTGTGAAAAACTGATAAATATTCACCTCGGAGAAGGGTTGGATGCTATATTATATTTCCTGAACTTCTCTTGTGTTCATGGTGTGTGTGTATGTGTGTGTGTGTGTGTGTGTGTGTGTGTGTGTGTGCGTTATTATTTTCCTAAACACAGAAATTTTATGTTTTTTCCAGAAAATTTATTTTTAATCTAGGAAATATCTAATGAAGTGATATTCAGGAATTAAATCAGAGTCAATGCTTTGAATGGCACAGTGAAAAGAATCAGGTGTGGGGGAAGATATCACATACTGCAAATGTAGAACAACTTTAGGTTATCTTTCCAGCACATCACATAAATACTTATCTATAATATCTCATCAAAGGACTCTTGTTGATGCTATTAGCAGATAACAAATTGCTGTTTATGGCCAACTGAATACCATTTACTCAAAATTACTTATTCATCAATTAGAATGCTCCTTGTACTATGCTATTATGTTAAAACATAGTGATAAAGATAGACATAATAATGAGAGGGGGAAAATAGTGAGAAAGATAAAATCGTTGCCCTGATAGAGATGATAGCTTATCAAAGAGGCACTGTTAAAAGCCATCAGAAATTAGCCTATTGATTGAGGTGTCTTCCCTTATGATATAAGGAAACAATCTACTTAAAATACAATCGATGGTAAAGTCATGGAGGTATACTGAGGTTGAAGAAGTGATAAGGTGTAATGGAGGAAAAGGTGGACCCACGAGCAATGACTCCCTTTCATTCTCAATTTCAAATGCATTCTACCATGAACCCAATGGTCAGTCTTGCTAGACAGCTCTCTATTCTTGAAATAAATCAAATAATTTAAAACCTTTGTTTCTTTGCAAATGCATTGCAAATACCTTCCCTTTGCCACTCCCTAAAAACCAATTTTTATCCTATTGAGCTTTCTTTATTCATTTTTATTCTATTTAGTTATTTATCAATACCGGGAACTGAACCCAGGGGCACTCTGCCACTGAGCTATAGCCCCAGTGGTTTTTATTTTATATTTGGAGACAGGGTCTTGCTTAGTTCCCCAGGATGACCTTGAACTTGAGATCTTCCTGCTTCACCCTCCAGAGTAGATGCAATTACAGGAGTATGCCACCATGCCTGGTTCCTGTTTATTTTTAAATTTTGATAAAAAGTCAAATTCTGTCTCTTCAACAAATCATCCAGTCATCCCCATCAAGAATTAAGTGTTTCAGTTATAATAACACATAAATAGTACCTCTAATTATCTCTCATTTTCCCACACATAATTAATATATCCCTAAGCTCCTTAAAGATAGGGGGATTTACATTTTAGTTTGTATATTTAGTATAATGTTAATAAAATTTAACGATGAGATTATCAAATGTAATATATATGAGCAAACACACACAAAATCATAATGGTTCATTACCAGTACAAAAAGGTGAGGGGGGACAGAGAACAATAAGTTGTCAGCCTGTCTCCAAAGTCACCAATAGGACCATGTGTGCTGACATGTATGATCATAAAGTAGAATTAGCACATCATAAAAAAGAACCAAATAAATTTTCAGCAATTTTTCAGAGTATATTTATGGCAGCCTATTTTAAAATGAAGCAAGAGCTTCCTGGCAGAGATAATGGTTGCCATTCAGGACAGGATCACATGAGGGCCATGGGACATTGTCAAAAGACACATGGCATACATCTTTAGAAAACATGAAGAGAGAAAATAGTGCTTTAAAATGTATTTCTCAGTTCAGAGGGCTGCTCCTCACATGGAATGCTACATAATATTTTTCAAGATGAGTACAGTAGGAATTTGTTTATTTTATAGTGGTTTGTAGTTCTCCTGGACAATGCCAAAGTGACCAAATATAAATATTAACAAAAATCAAACTCTATATACTATTTTACAGTATAACATTTGCCTCACAGTCTGAAAATTAGATTATCATCATCTCATTTTATACTTAAAGAAATAGAGAGAATGGTGTGTGGTGTAGGATTCTTCGTTGCAAATAGAATCCACTCTATCAGGCCAGATAGAAAAGGTATTATGTAGCTTGGGGACTCTGGGAAGGCAAGACCCAGATCTGGCAGCTAGCCAGCTAGAACAGCATGGTCATGAACAAGGCAGCCCAAAAGGTACTTGTATTCTCTGGAGCTGTTTCACTGGACACTCCACCACCTCCTCTGCTCTATTCGCAGGTATGATGTTTGCTTGTGGAGGCTGTAAATCTTAGACACCCTTGTCCCCCATGTGCTTCCTAGGATATTCAAAGACTCAGAAAACTGCTGCTTCCTGGTGTTGCTCCCTCCTGTAGTTATGCCTTGCCCTGAGGTATCTGATGGTAGAAACTATGTCATATGACTTTATCATAGTTGTAAAGGTGCCTGGGAAACTAAATTGCAGATTTCAGCTTCTTTTACAATGGGTCCATTTCCAGGAAGAAATGTTAAAGGGGTATTGGCATGAGAAGCAAGTTACTGAAACTAGCAAATCTTCCATAAATGGGGAAATTCTTGATGACAGTCACTTATCTAGTTAAATGGCAGAGGTTTCTGGTACCAACTTTTATAGTCTTCCCAAATAAATGAGGGCCCCATTATGGTAGAGATGAGTAGATCACCTGGCCTTCAGAGCTTAGTTAAAATATACCTTAAGAACAACTGTTTTCTTTTAATGTAGAATTTCATGAGTTCCAAACATCATTACTGATTTGACTTTCAAGATATCTTAATATTTTGAAGGGACTAGCCCAGAAAATGGAGATGGGTTCTTCAACCTGTGTTTAGCTCTATTGAAAATATTGACTGACACATCTGCACTCCGAAACAGAAGCTCAGAGCCAAGGTGAGATGCACAGCAGCTGTGAGCCCATTTTCCCTACCTCTCATTACTCCATGAATAATAAAAGGAAGTATGAAAAATATTTCTTCTGATTACCATGCAAAAATTGAAATGCACAATGCACTATGAGGATCCATATATTACAGCTTAGTGGCTCTGAGTTCCAATCCAGGCTTAATCACTCATTATCTTTATGAAACTGGACAAACTGCTTTATCTCTCTGGAACTCACTTTCTTCTATAAGATGGGAACCACGACACTTACTTCTTAGTAGAAATATTGTTAGCAAGATGTGTTAGACTGCTTCTATGCTGTGACAAATATCTGAGAAAAATAACTTAAAGGAGGAAAGATTTATTTTGACTCACAGTTTCAGAGGTTTCAGTCCATGGTCAACTGGATCCATTGCTCTAGACCTGAAGTGGGGAAGAACACAATGGCAGAAAGGTGTTGAGGAGAAAAGCTGTTCAGCTCATGGCCATTAGCAGCAGGGAAGCAGAAACAGAGAGTAAGGAGCCTGGACCAAGATAAAGTCCACAAGGACATGCCCCAAGAAACCATTACCTTCTATTAGGTCCCATCTCCTCCTACACTTCTCTTTTTTTTTTTTTTTTTTTTTTTTTTGCGATGCTGGGGATTGAACCCAGGGCCTTGTGCTTGCAAAGCAGGCACTCTACCAACTGAGCTATATCCCCAGCCCTTCTCCTACACTTTCTATCATCTCCCAATAGACCTTTCAAATTATGATGCCTGAATTAACTGACCCACTGATGAAGTCAGAGCCCTACCTCTGAACACTGCTGCTTTGGGGACAAATACCTCAATATACAAACCTTTGGGGAACAATGCAGATTCAAACCATCACATAACATTATATTTGTAAAGTATTTTGTATAGTCCTAGAAAGTAGTTGGTATTAATTAAATAGAAACCATTGGTTTGATATATTCTTTCAAAAGAATTAATGACTAAACATTGTAAATTTGATTCAGCAAATCTTAGGAATTACATGCTGTGGTATTGTATGCAACCATGAAAATAATTACTCTTCTGACTGAAGAGAGAGAGGAAAGAATGGCAAGAGACAATTTTTTTCCTTTCATTTATGATGATTTCATGGGATTTTGTACAAACCCATGTTTATCTTTGAAAAGAACTATTTCCTTTTATAATTGACCTGTTTCTAACTAGACTTAGAGACCTTTCCTAAATTCTCCTTCTACAGAACTTGCAAACTGTCTGATGGACTTTCAAATTATGTACTAAGAGAGAAAGAAAGGAAATAACTTAAAAATTTCTTAGAAAAATCACCTGTCCATCTGACCAGGACTTGCTGAATAAATGACTATTAGAATGCAGTCTTTCAGCTGGGCGTGGTAGCACATACCTGAAGTCCCAGTGACTTGGGAGACTGAGACAGGAGGACCTCGAGTTCAAAGCCAGCCTCAGCAACAGTGAGGCACTAAGCAACTCAGTGAGACCCTGTCTCTAAATAAAATACAAAATAGGGCTGGGGAATGTGGTTCAATGAATAGGTGCCCCAGAGTTCAATCCCCGCTCTCTCAAAAAACAAAACAAAACAAAACAAAAACAATCTTTAAATTTAAAGTAGCCTCAGAATATCATAGAAAGTCATTTCTAATGGTCCAAGTGAAATATCCTCTGAATTGGAAGTTTTACAACCTTTTAGCAGTTTTAGAAATAACCTGGCATCTTATGTATAAAAAAAAAAATAAAGCTCACATCTATATGTGTCATTTATTTACTTATTTATGTTTTAATTTTTGTTGTTTTTAACAAAATCTGTCTTGCACAGTGTTAGAGTTTGTCCATAAGACAAAATTCCCAGTTTGTATGGAAAAATAACAAAAGAATGAGAATTGAAAAGTCTTTGGATTAAAACACTGTGCTCTGAAATATATCATCTTCTAAAGGGGAAAAAGCAAAAAAAAAAAAAAAAAGATGGAAGGAAATCTTCTCCCTTCAATAGAAGAAAAAGAACAGTATTAAAAATGGGAAGGATACGAGTGCATCAACCCAGCTTCCTAGAAAACAGTGTTGGAGAGAAATAGTAGAAGTCATGTTCTCAAGGGTGTGAGCTCCCAGTGCTGACGAGGCTGGCACAAGGGCTTCAGGAGTTGGAGAGTCCCAGGGTATCAAAGGCAACCACCTTAAGATTTCATCTTACCCCAATTAGAATGTCTTTTATTAAGAACACAGGCAACAACAGGTGTTGGCGAGGATGTGGGGAAAAGGGTACACTCATACATTGCTGGTGGGAGTGCAAGTTGGTGCAGCCACTCTGGAAAGCAGTGTGGAGATTCCTTAGAAAACTTGGAATGGATCCACCATTTGACCCTGCTATCCCACTCCTTGGCCTATACCCAAAGGACTTAAAATCAGATTACTACAGTGATGCAGCCACATCAATGTTCATAGCTGCTCAATTCACAATAGCTAGATTATGGAATCAACCTTGATGCCCTTCAGTAGATGAATGGATAAAGAAACTGTGGTATATATACACAATGGAATATTACTCAGCCATAAAGAAGAATAAAATTATGGCATTTGTAGGTAAATGGATGATGTTGGAGACTGTTATGCTAAGTGAGATCAGCCAATCCCAAAAATCCAAAGGCCGAATGGTCTCTCTGATGAATGATGATGCATAATGTGGGGGGGAAGGGTGGCAAGAATGGAGGAAGGATAGATAGCATAGAGGGAAGGGAGGGGTGGGGGCGGGGTGGGGGGTAAAAATAATAACAGAATGTGTGACAGATACCATTGCCCTGTGTACATGCATGAACGCACAGATGGTGTGACTCTACTTTGTGCACAGCCAGTGAAACAATAGCTGTATTCCATTTGTGTTCAATGAATCAATAAGTAAATAAAAAAAAAATTAAATTAAAAAAAGGCAGCTGACAGCAGGGAGGAAGGGAATGGGAGAGTTTCCCACTTTCCTCAGAATACATTCGTTTTATGTACTGAGAGGTTCAAGAGTCAATATGTGAGGAAATGCGGAAGACACAGGAGAGAGCACTCATTTATGCCCTGGTGTGAAATCAAGAAGGAAACCAATAATAATCGAAGGTAATGACAGAGTCAAGAGAAGAGTTGGTTCTTCTCATTGTTGTCATTTTTCCAAGCAAAGGAAAGATAGCATTTCTAGAAACAGAAGAGGAGCTAGCAAATAAATCCCAAATATCAGAGAAGTCCTTTCTTTAGGGGAGTTGCCAAGTAAGTACGGGCAGCAGAATTCCTCATCAGTGAAGGGTCATGAATTTTGAACCTAAGAAATATTTTAAGGAAAAAAAATTTCCTAAGATAATATTGCAGAACTTCCTCTAGAATGTTTTCTGTCAACTGTCCATCCTGTGGTTTTGTCCAGGAGACTAGGTTGTCCCATCTCTCTTTGATTAGCAGTCTTTACTCCAAAATGTTCTCAGGCCCAGACATAAGAATAAAGATGGTAGACAAGAATGGAATTGGTGCAGTGGGGAAGAGAGAACAGGGAAATAACCAATGAATGAGAATTTAAAAACAAAAGCCTTGAGAGAGAGTAAAACTGTGATCCCTAGGCACTGAATCCAAGGTAGAGGAGTCCCGTGTAGCTCAAAACAGATTAAAGAGCCATGTCAAGTTGATTGTGGCAAAGAGTTCAGAGGGATGAGACCATAGGAGAAACAAGAATCTTTAGCAAAAAAACAAAAGAAGTTGTACCAAAGGGGAAGGTATAGATACAGAAGTTTGAAGCACAAACTAATATCCAGTTGAGCAAATGTTGGGTGGATAGCTCATGTGGAGCAATGCTGGGCACAACAGAAGTGAGGACCCTGAAGAGCCAATATAGATGACTAAAGATGAGAAATAAACAAAGGACAGTGATTTCATATGATTGGCCAGTATGGACTAAGAAGACCATGCACACAACCCAGAATTCTGGAACAAAAAGACAGGAAAAAGCTACTCTGCTAAACAAGCCTGTCATCATCACCCAGGTTTCCATTTGAGTGCATTTCTGTAACAATTCATCAATTTAATTCTAAAACTAAAAATTGAACAGTCTCATGGTTAAGTGATTAAATGATGATACATTTTGTAATATTACATTCCAGATAGGTTCCATTACAACCTTGATAAAATTATGAAGAAAAATTTATGAAGTTATATTTGATGTTGGCTTTGTCTTAACTCTGCAAAATAATCATGGTATAGTCATTTCAGACAATTTTCATGTACATAAAATGTTAATTATGGCTATGAAAATGCTATTCAGAAGGCCAAATCTGTAGACTTCTACTAATCTGAAGTTATATTTGAAAAAAGTCCTAATATTATGTCACTTAGTGCTAATGATAAATAGACATAATGACATTTCCTCTAACCTACATGCCCCTTCCTTTTTTCTGAACACAAGTGCAAGACCTTTTTATAATTGGCATTAAAAAATGAAATTGAAAGCTTCTTATGAAAACAGTCAACTGGAGATGCCAAGTCCTATTTTTTTTCCTTTTGAGCAACAGCCAAGTAAGAAAACCACTATTGTACCAATTAGTCAAGATACATTGGCTGATCATTCCTCATGAAACATTTTATAGGCAATCCTTTCTGGCTTGGCCTTTATTTATCATGTTTATATCAATAGTGACAATGCTTTACACTCATGTAGCACTATTCAGCTTATTAAGTATTTTCAAGCCCAGTATCTCACTTGATCCTTAAAATGACTCTGCAAAGCCAGACCAGTTGTTACCATTCTCATTAGATCAATAAGGTAAAAGAAGCATAAGTTTGCACAGGCTTTACTAAAATTGGGGAGTTGAATCCGGGTCATCTGATGACATAAGATTGTTCACCTACAAAATAATTTCCACAGACAGCAGCTACATAAAATTATTTTGGGCCATTTTGGATTCTAATAAGCTGATATTGTTAAAGGAGAATTTGAGTTAGAAAGTAAAAGGAAAGGAAAATAAAAATCCCAAATTGGCTTCCATATGTTATCAGTTGTTACATAGTATTAATATTGTTCTTTGGAAATAGGACTTAATATTACCTCTCTGTGATGAGCTGTTTGAGATATCTCCCTAGACTTTTACATTTTTGATAGTAAATACAGTAATATTTTTCAGTTTTCTAAAGATAGCCATTTATATCAACCTCCCCCCCCAAAAAATAATAATAGTGGTACAAATGAATACTCTTTTGGTATCACATAGCTCATCATTTTAAAATTATCCCAGCTGCTGTTTATATTAGTTGGATGTCTTTCCTCTCATCCTCTTCCACATTTCTAATAAAAAATACTGGCATTTCCTTTCCCAGTAGAGAAGCTCCACCCGAGGCCCAATCGCGCTTGCCAAGCTTCCAGGCGCCTATGATTAAATAAGTGATTGCTCTTCCCATCTTTAAAAATGTGTCTTATATAAGATACAATATCCATCACTGCAAAGGAAGCCAAGCATTTATTTAAAATAATGAGATATCCTCATTTTCATTTTTCCCTGAGAGGATTGTAGCGATGTTAAGAAATTCTCTGAATTCTAAAACTAGGGCAACACATTGATTTGAAGAAAGCTATAATCTTCCCTTCTAATTTGAAGTGCACATTCTCCTTGTGAAATAAAGTGTGGCTTTCAGAATAGCAAGAGCCCTGAGCCCACATGAAGACATCTGATCCCTCCTCTCTCTCAAGTTGGCACCATTCTTCCCAATGCAGGGATTTATAAAGATCTTTTGAATAAATGTCAAGATATATTAGCTGTAAAGGAGAAAGATTCAAATCATTTCTTCCAGATCTGGGAGGGAAATTATTTCAGCTGCCAAGTCATGATGAACCTACCATTTGCTTTTTGCCACTTCCTGTTGCACATGATCTATTGGGTAAGTTCAATTATGAGGTCTCTTTGAAGAGATTCGTAATTAAATTTTTAAAAGGAACAAATTAGCTCCTTGTCTATCTTTACTCCTAGGGGCACTCAGGGATTCCAACTTCTGCAGACGGGCATGGCTCTTTATGTAGCAAGGGGACTTGCTTAAAAGAAAGATGGGCAAGTCATCCCCTGTCACTCAGAAAGATAATAACTTAGCAAGCTGGATAATGTAGTGGCTTTTGAAAATCTTCCTTCAAGGACCATTACCTAGTGTTAATTGTACTTTATTTCTTTCTCTCCTGTGCTTATTTACAGCATAATTACCAGAACAAGAAAAAGGGAGGGAACTGGGCACATCAGTATAACCATATGCCAAATTAATGCAGCCTACTAGAAGCTCTGGCTTAGAGAGCTCATTTATCAATTAGTTCTGTTGCATCTGAGTTCCTGTACTTCCCCAAAGAGTGAAGATACTTTGATTTCACTCATCTACCTGCTCTGAGGAAAGTCATTAGAGATGAAAACCTTTTTCAGAAGGGAATCTCAGTACTGTGAAGTACCAGCACCTCAGCAAGAAATTTCATAAGCAGAAGTGTTCCTTGCTTTTCTCCCCCCCCCCCCCCCCCCATTTTCCTGTCTTGCCTCTCTTTTAACTGGTTACAATGACTTTACTTTTTTCCAACTGTTCTCCCATCACCATATTTTTAATGTTACTATGCACTTCTAATTTTGGTTAAAACCACTTTTGTAGTGCCATGTACTTTATATGAATATCCAAAGTTGGTGCTCAATAATAAAAATGCTGGTACTTTGAGAAGACACAGGAGAATTGTCCTTTTTCTCCAGAAATGAAGCCATTATCTCATGAACTTTTGGTGTGGGAACTGTGCCACAGTCCTGGTTGTCTTTCTAGTGTGAATTTTTCAAGGAGTCAGAGGAAAGAGAAGGTGGCAGGAGTAAAAGACTACTTTAAACTACGATGTACTTCATATGGTCTTTTTTTATTATTATTATTATTTTTTGTGTGTGTGTATGTGTGTGTGTGGAACCAGGGATTGAACTCAGGGACACTCGGCCACTGAGCCACATCCCCAGACCTATTTTGTATTTTATTTAGAGACAGGGTCTCACTGAGTTGCTTAGGGCCTCACTAAGTTGCTGAGGCTGGCTTTGAACTCGCGATCCTCCTGACTCAGCCTCCCAAGTCGCTTGGATTACAGGCATGCGCCACCACGCCCAGCTTTCATATGGTCTTAAGCTGACTTTTCTTTCTTTCTTTCTTTCTTTCTTTCTTTCTTTCTTTCTTTCTTTCTTTCTTTCTTTCTTTTTTAATCTAAAAATAAACCAAATTTTGTGTCCCTTTTCACACTTACATTTCATTCTTCTCCAAATGCTGATTACAAGTTTTTCATCGTTTGGGAGTTAGTTTGCCAAAAACCAAGAATTTGCTTGCTTGCTTACCTGCTAAGCAGGAAAAATTTAAGTGTGAAGGAGAAAACTCTGGGAACAAAGTATTTCATTGCTGCCACCCAGGAAAGTGGATGGGACAGGTTGAACTGTGTCCTGCAAAAGAGACATGCTGAAGTCTTTAACCCTTATACCTCAAAACGTGACTCTATTTGGAAATAGAGTCTCCACACAAAGTTACAAAAAGGTCATTAAGGTGGGTCCTAAGGCAATATGGTGTCCTTACAAAATGGGGAAACTTGGGAACCAAAAATAAACACACAGTGAAATTGCACATGCAGATGAAAGCAGAGATCAAGTTGACACATCGACAAGCCAAGGAATGGCAAGAATTGTATGCCAACCCAGAAGCTAGGAGAGAGGTGTAGAACAGATTCTTCCTCACAGCCCTGGGAAGGAACCAATTTTGCAACCTCCTTAAACTCTTAGCCTCCAGAACTGTGACATGATATATTTATATTGTTAAGTTCCCCGATTTGTAGTAGTCTGTTATGGCAGCTCTGGCAAAATAATACAGCAGGTAATCTATAGCTCTAGATGCAGAGAGGGCAGAATGGCCACAACTGGGAAATACAAAGAGAACAAGATCCAAAAGAGCAGGAGGACAGAGGTCAGAAGTAGAAAGATACTACTAATGAGATATTAACCACAAAGAGTCAAGCAAAGGAGAC
The DNA here is from genome assembly GCA_020662805.1 of Glaucomys volans. Lineage (NCBI taxonomy): Eukaryota > Metazoa > Chordata > Mammalia > Rodentia > Sciuridae > Glaucomys > Glaucomys volans. The sequence goes on along the minus strand of JAJEJO010002708.1, from coordinate 108,507 downwards.
AAAAACTTATAAAAGTCTCAAAGACTGAACCAGAGATAGCTGTCCACTCCTTAGAGTATCACCGATATATTTGTTTGTTTGTTGTTTGTTTGTTTATTCATTCATTTATTCATTCATTTAGTGGTGCAAGGCATCCAGTCCAGGGCCTTGCACATGCTAGACAAGTGCTCTACTGCTGACATGCCAAGTCCTCCAATTTATCTCAAGTATCCCCTCTCTTTCTCACCTTTGTTTAGTCTGTCCCATTACTTCACTTTATTTACTTAATGGTATTTCTTACTACCTGGGACTTATTTTGTACTTGTGTAACATATTATCATTATTTTTTGCCTCCAACTCCTGGAAAGTAAGTTCCCACATGTCCAACCAGTTCAGCACCTGGCACCAAGTAAGTGTTCAGTGCATCTTTGATGAACAAGTGAAGCAGATTCTAAAATGCAAAGGAAATCAGAACCTAGAGATACTGTTTGAGACCCCAGAGGGTACAAATAGACCATTTGTTGAGGTTCCTGTACCCTTGCCCATGGTTAAAGGAAGTTGGAACCATAGCTAAGCTAACTCAGTGTAAGTGGCAACCAAGACATAGGAAGTCAGTGTTGACTTGAACCTGATTGTATCAGGATTTTTCAAGGCACATAAACAATGAGATATAAAAATACATTGTTGGGTTACATTTGTGTTTCTGTGACCAAAAAACCTGACAAGGACAATTAGAGGAGGAAAAGTTTATTTTGGCTTATGGTTTCAGAGGTTCAGTCCATGGTTGGCCAACTCTATAGCTCTGTGCCTGAGTGAGGCAAAATATCATGGTGGAAGAGTGTAGCAGAGGAAAGCAGCTCAGAACATGGCCACCAGGAAGCAGAGAGAGCTCCACCCACAAAATGGGTGGAGGGGACAAAATGTAAAACCCGGAAGCCTGCCGCCAGTGACCTACTTCCTCCAGCCACACCCTACCTACCTATAGTTACTGCCCAGTTAATCTATACAGTGGATTAATCCACCAAATAGGTTACATCGCTAATAATCTAATCATTTCACCTCTGAAAATACTTGCATTGTCTAACATATGAACTTTTGGGGGACACCTCATATCTAAACCATAAAAGATATATAGAAAGAGATTTATGATAAAACATTGGCTCACAAGATTATGGAGATTGGGAAGTCCCATGTCCTACCATCTGTAAACTGGAGGCCCAGGAAAGCTGGTGGTATAATTCTAATCTTGACCCCAAACCCTGAGAGTAAAGGAGAAGCCAGTGCTATAAATCCCTATCTGAGTTCAGGAGTGCCCATCTCCAAGGGCCGAAGATGAATGTCTCAGTTCAAGCAGAGAGAGTAAATTTGTTCTGCCTCCACCCTGGTACACACCTGCATTGGTGAGGAAGATTTTTTCACTCAAGCCAAAAGTTCAAACACTAATCTCTTCCAGAAACACTCTCATAGACCCACGTAGAAATAATGTTTTACTAGCAGTCCAGGCATCCCTCAGCCCAGTCAAGTTGATACATAAAATTAACCATCGCATTGCTTGCACCATGTTGGAGATAGACCCCCAATTATGCACAGTTCACCAGAGACACTACCCACATGTTCCTAGGCCTCACCTCTGGCTGGATAAAAAAAATAATTTTAGGAAGGTTTTGGGTCTTTTAAAATAAATTATTCAAAACAACAGACAGCTTAACAGTTTCTAGGAGAAACACGTGCTTCTTAAATTGAAAATTCTGCCCCATTAACTTCCTGAAAGGTAAAGGTGGATATTTACAGGAGAGTTCTGAGAATGAGGTAATCTGCATACAGTATGGCCCTGGGGGGAAATCCTTCAAATGTTCTAGCTCAATGTTCCTATTTGGAGGCATTTGTGGTTAATGGATGACAAATAAATGTGTCGTCAGTGTCTTGCAGTTGTGGTAAAGCTGCTAAAAAGAATGATGAATGTTCCATGTGCAACTTTCCATTTCACAGATAAATTAACTTGTCTGTTAAGAAGGAATTTTTAAAAATCCTTTAAAACTAAAAGAACCCTGCCCCCCGCCCCAGAAGATTCTACTTTGTGAATCTACTTTGTGAAATCTACTTCTCCATTGATTTTTTGAGGAAGGATCTCTTGTTTTCCACTGGGCCTTTGGCTTTGAGTTTTCTAAGGGGAGAGAAGATTTTTCCTAGCAGGAAAATCTGTACTGTGGGGTGGGAGGTGTGACTCAGTGATAGAGCACTTCTCCTGTGTGCACAAGGCCATGGGTTTGATTCCCAGCATTGGGGAAAAAAAAAAATCTATAATGCACTGATAGCAATCCTACTAATTTAAGAGAATTTATCAATTCATGTGCTCAGGATCCCAAATAATGAACTGATGAACTGTCATAATCATCCCCATTAGGTCCTGCTCTTCATATCCTAAAACTGCCTCTATAGAACCCTTTCCCCAGAAGTTCAAATGATCTGGCAATGGTTGTTAATACAGCCAATGTATTTGGATACAAGGCAGATAAAACTGCTTGCTCCTACCTCACATTTATGGCTACTGAGAAAAGGAAAATCCAAATCACAAGATAGAATTACTCAGAGTAATCCAGAGCATCCAGTCCATTGCCCCCAACTTCATCCAACACACATAAAATTGATCTTTAGAGTTCTGTACATCACATGATTCTTTCTTTAGTTATAGAACTACTTCCTGTATTTGTTTGTTCACCTGAGAAATATGTTCTGTTGTATGCAAAAAGGCCATTTTTTAACACTCAGGTCCATAAGTTCACATTATCCTTGGTCGCTCTGCAGATTCTACACTGGTTCCTTTTCACATTTCTGATTCTTTGTTGTTACTTTTTAAATAGAGGATTTGGTAAATACTAATTCCATTTAGTGTAATACAATACCTATTTTTGCTCTCATTTCTGAAGGAAAAAGGAAAAAAAGATCAATAGAAGTGGTGATTCTTTCAGTGCATATTATATATGCTTCAGGACCACAGAGAAGAGGACCTGCAAAGCACCTCTCCACCCTACCCACAGGATATTTAAGCTTTAATGTGGTTTTTGCAACTCATTAATTCTAGTGACCAAGAATCTCTACAGTGGTAGCATAGTGTAGTGTATAGCAAACCAAGATAAACTAGAAAATAATCCAGGCAATGGACACACATATAAGGAAATAAATGTGTGGATCACTGGAAGAATAGCAGCCTGAGATGCTCCCTGAATAGACTGAGATGGCTTTCCCACCCAAGACAATTCCTGTGGTCCCAACAGGCCTTAGGAAGGTGGCAAATGACTATTTACAAGGTTATCCACTAGCTGCATGATCTTGAACAAACTATAATACCTCTGAGTTTCCATTCTTTAATTTGTAAAATGGAGAAAATGAGACTTCTGTTATAATGCTGTAAGGAATGAAACTCTATAAGATTGTGTAGAATGGCATAGAACACAGCACATAGCACAGTGCCTGATCCACTACATGCATTTTAAAATGAAAGCTAGCAATAATAATGACAAGAAGTGTCATGGCTATTAGCTGAACAGGGGAAATGTCAGTTCTTCTGTCAAACAGTGTTTATAAATATATACATTTTCTTCATGTTCTAATCTGTTTCTCACATATCTCCCTTTCCCAGCCCTTTCCTACCCTCCCAGGTACCTATATTTATGCAGTCCCTTCCTCTAGAAAATCTCACAGGAAGGTATCAAATAAAACAAATTCTCACTTATTCTTCTAGAAGGTAGAGCTATGGGAGAAAGAAATCCCTGACATGGAAGAAGGAATTGCTATTAAAGTCAGTTGGTGGGATTTGGTGAAGGTAAAATCTTTCCTCATACATTTTAGATTTCACAGATGGGTAACCAGCTACTCCAAGCAGAGTGTCTCTGGATGCCACTTACCATCTGACCCTGCTCATCTCTGCATCCCTTCTCTCACATCCCCGCTCTTCAACACACTCGTCCTTCTCTCAGCTGTGCACACCCTGGTGCATATCATGCTCTCTCTCATTTTATACCTTTATATTTGATGTTTCCATTGCCTGGAATGCCCAACTGCCATCCTATCTGTCCTTGAAGACTTAGCTTAGCTCACATGTTTTGAACTCTTCATGCCATCCTCCCCAGGGTTCCCTCATTATTTGACTCTGGGATGGGATGGGAAGTGGGATGCACATCACAGCCTACGTGGTTGGTGGCCCCTGAAGCTGTCCTGTGCATGGGCTCCAGGATTATACCTTGTCCCATGTTCTGTTCTCCACCCCACCTCTCCTACCTACTCCAATAATCTCCTGATAAAAATTCTTATATAATTTATTTGATATCTTCCCTCCTAGACTAGGAGTTCTTGAGGCAGAAATATGGGTTCTATCTCTTTTCATTACTTCACATATAATTGGCCCTCAATAAATATTTGATTAATTGGTGATTGGTGGATAAGTGAATTTACAAATGACTATGTAAATTCAAGAGTTAAATGAAGGTTACCTATAGAAGCGAGGATAGTAACTTGAATTTGTAAGGTCAGGAAAGAGACAATAAGTAGGAAATTAAAATGTAGAAGAAATAAATCATTAGTAGCCTGATTAAGGCCTCCTGAAGAGGTGGCCTGTTCAAGGTGAGGCTATTTCAGAGTCCTTTGACATCTTAGTCATAGGCAGCTTGCAATTTAGTATTAAGCAAGGGGATAAGAGCAATAGGATGAGATGTAGGCTAAGACAACAGACAAAGTTTGGTTTCTGGTACCATCTTGGGACTCACAACCCCTTGGAATTGAAATGGAAACAATATTTGTATATCCCAAGTTGAGAAGCCCTTTTCTAAGTTCTTTATGACTAGTTTTTCTCAATTCCCTTTTCTTACTGTCCCTTGTTTCAAAGCTTCCTTCTTTGCTTGAGGCTATTTGTCATGTCATTTTTATCAGCTTTCCTGCACCTTAGAGCAGAAAGTTCCTTCAGGAGGCCAAGAATACTGGATGGTGTAATTACAGAGGACTTACTATGGGCCGAATGGGGCTTGACTTTGCCTGCAGTTGTGTTACTGGAAGACACTCTAATATTCAGTTAGAACCCTGACCACACTGAGTTATTGCTGGTCTCATATGGATCGCACATTCACAGTTGGCTCTTCACTCGGATGAGAGTGTGTACTTTGTCTCTGCTATTGCCCATCGTGTCTTTTTATTTCATTATGATTACAGTGCTTAGAAGCCTGATTGTCAATCTATAATCCTAGTGAAATTCCTCCAACACAGCTTACTTTTAAACGCAGTTTTCTTTGAAGCAGACTTTGTTGAAATTGATATCTATCATCTACTATCTCTGCCTTCCAGGGCTTCCACATTCTGCTCTAACTGGGAAGGATGAAATAATTTTTATGTGAATGAACTTTGTAACCTGGCATATATTTCTAACTGATGTAAAATTTAAAAGTTCTGCCAGGCGCGGTGGCACACGCCTGTAATCCCAGCACTTGGGAGACTGAGGCAGGAGGATCCCGAGTTCAAAGCCAGCCTCAGCAACTTAGCGAGGCCCTAAGCAACTCAGTGAGACCCTGTCTCTAAATAAAATACAAAATAGGGCTGGGGATGTGGCTCAGTGGTGGAGTGCCCCTAGGTTCAATCCCCAGTACCAACAAAAAAAAAAAAAAAAAAAAAGAATTTAAAAGTTCTAGGAAATATTAAAACTTCTAGAAAGAATTAGTGTTCCTGAGGACAGCTTCTTAATTTTAATACCAGTTAATCTTCTGCCACATTGTCATTGAATGTGTGGCCCTCAAGCTCAGTTGTCTCTCTCATTATACTTCTGCAATGATTACAGCAAGTGTAGCTAAGTAAAAAGAATTAAAAGGGGTCAGAATAATCTCATCTGGGGAATATATGGGTGAACTGTTGAAAACCACAAAAGGCAACTTAGGCTAACTCCAAGGTGAATGCCTCCTACTGTCTGAAAGGATGCTTGGGTAATGGTTTTCGTGCATGAAGGGTAAGGATATCCCCCTCAGAAAACCTCTTAGTAAGCAGAGTTATAAACTCAGAGTTGTGAGAGCCAAAGTAAGGAGACAGTGAGGAACAGTTGGGAATTCTTTCTAAGTTGGATCCAAGAGAGAGTATTAATGGAAACCTTCCAGTGCTGATCAACACTTTGTCAAAGTTGCATTTAGAAAAAGCAAAGGACAATTGATTCCTTCATCAGAATCAAGCCAACAAAAGCTCAGATATGAAGAAATGGGAAAGAGATCTGAGGCCTGTTTGAAAGAAGACTTTAGTTCCAGAAAGCATTTAAGCACAAAGAAATCCTCTTATGATGAAAGGGATACTTTTTTAAGATTTTCTAATGCTGTTTACCTCATATTCATCTAGAGTTTATAGTCAATGTATTTGTTTATTGGGTATATAGATTCATAAACAGCTTCTGGTACTGGGAGAGGAAAGGGGAGTGGTTATGTCAGGAAGTTTTGAAGACTAATGGAAATGAATGATAATGTTTATTTTAGCCATCACGGGTGTGTCTTATACCCCTACTATGTTTACTTGAGGATGTAAAAATGACAAATAAATCTTAACAAAAAATGTACTTTATTGATTTTTTTTCAGCATTAAGAGGAAGATTTATGACACATGGAAACTTCTGGCCAGTTTGGAGGAAAGTAGACTGAATGCAGAGATGCTAGACTGCTGCTAAGGCCCACGGACAGTCCCCAACTCACTCTTCTCTATCAGACTTAAAGATTTATTAATAATATGCTGCCTCTGCAAAACAAAAAGAACCTAGTGCCAAGAAGGTGTATTCTTCAATATTTGGAATAGACCTGCTTTCAAGACAATGGCTTCAAAGGTCTCCTGCCTGTATGTTTTGACCGTCGTGTGCTGGGCCAGCGCTCTCTGGTACTTGAGCGTGACTCGTCCTACTTCATCCTACACTGGCTCCAAGCCATTCAGCCACCTAACAGTTGCCAGGAAGAACTTTACATTTGGCAACATAAGAACTCGACCTATAAACCCACATTCTTTTGAATTCCTAATAAATGAGCCCAACAAATGTGAGAAAAACATTCCTTTTCTTGTTATCCTCATCAGCACAACCCACAAAGAATTCGATGCCCGCCAGGCAATCCGGGAGACGTGGGGGGATGAGAACAACTTTAAAGGGATCAAGATAGCTACCCTCTTCCTTCTGGGCAAGAACGCAGACCCTGTTCTGAATCAGATGGTGGAGCAGGAGAGCCAGATCTTCCATGACATCATTGTGGAAGACTTCATTGACTCCTACCACAACCTGACCCTCAAAACATTAATGGGGATGAGATGGGTGGCCACTTTCTGCTCAAAAGCCAAGTATGTCATGAAAACAGACAGTGACATTTTTGTAAACATGGACAACCTTATTTATAAACTCCTGAAACCTTCCACCAAGCCAAGAAGAAGGTATTTTACTGGCTACGTCATCAATGGAGGGCCCATCCGGGATGTCCGCAGTAAGTGGTATATGCCCAGGGATTTGTACCCTGATAGCAACTACCCACCATTCTGTTCCGGGACTGGCTACATCTTTTCAGCTGATGTGGCTGAACTCATTTACAAGACCTCACTACACACAAGGCTGCTTCACCTTGAAGATGTATATGTGGGACTGTGTCTTCGCAAACTAGGCATACATCCTTTCCAGAACAGTGGCTTCAATCACTGGAAAATGGCCTACAGTTTGTGTCGGTATCGCCGTGTTATCACTGTGCATCAGATCTCTCCAGAAGAAATGCACAGAATCTGGAATGACATGTCAAGCAAGAAACACCTCAGATGTTAGAATTTTTACCCATGTAAATATGTTTCTTTTCTTTTTTAAGAAATGGGGCCTAAGGTGTTGGTATTTTACAGGTGTCACTAGGGGAAATGAACCGGTGAAGGGGTTTTGTACAGATTTTGCCTCCCACTCCTAGCTCCTTCTTGGATTACCAATTCACAAATGCTAAGCTTTGATCTTAGAAACAATAAATGAGTTAGAAGGACCAGATTTCATTCTCAGGTCCTAAGACATGCCATTTATCTTAAAAAGTGACTTCCAAACAACTCCTAGGATTTATGCACTGTGCATCTGAGATAAAAATCTGGTTCTGGGAAACTGAAACTCACAGTAATATCTTCATATCATCTCCGCAAATAAATAAGTAAATAACTTTTTCAAAAACAATTCAGAAATGATGCACAGTCAGGAAGACACACTGGATGTGATTATTAATACTGTGTGTGTTATTGTTACATTGAATTTTTACATATGTTGCCATGTAATGTGTACTGTATTTGTGGTTCCAACACTGGCAGGGAGGCTGCAGTGAAATCGATGGGACTTTAAACTTGAGAATCAAATAGTCCATGTGTTTGAAAGACAACTCTGCTTGTTCATCTAAGGATTAAACCTGGTCAGCAGGTAGAATGTGTATAAAATGCTACTTAAAGTAAACAAAAAAATTTTTTTTGCTCTTTTGGAACATTACATGGTGCCTCCAAGGAGACTTTGCCAAATGTAATAATCTCACCTGCTTCCTTCTGCATAATGCTGCTAAGTGCATTTCAGTTTTTGGATCAGGCAAGCACATGTCTCCATATGTAGAAAACAAGCTGGTAGGAAGCCAGAGAACAATGAGTCACACTGAGAAAATATGAATTTAAGTATACATTATAATTAACATAAGCTTAGTAATGGTATAAGATGCCCTTCCCACACATTTGCAAAGCACATGAGAACTCTTTAACAGGTACCATATTACTGAAAGATTTGGCCCTACCATTGATAGCAGTGATAGTAACACTAGAAACCTCCCAGTACCTTTAGCAGCAAAGCTGTTATGAGGTGTTCTTGGGTCTATATGATTGAGTACCATAGGAAGGAAGGGTGGGGAAGCCTGGGTTCAGATTCTATTGATGCCACCAAACCACATGAGCAGGCCTCTTAACCTTGCTGTACTTCAATTATGCTCACTTGTAAAATGGCTGTTAAAAAAAACACCTACCTCACAGGTGCTGTGAGAGCAAATTGCATTTGCTAAGATTTTTGAGATCCTTAGTTTAAAAGGTGCTACATAATGCAATGTATCATGCATTATGCCAAATGCTAAAACGATTACAAGAACTATAATGATGGTCATCAGTAGTAATACATCATCTTCATATAAAATCTACCAAAATAAAGATTAACTTGAACTATCAGTGTTCTTAATTCTTCCAAGATTTTGACTTTTCCTTGGCTTTAAGTTAGTTGTTTGGCGAAGCTTTGATTTCTCTGCCATCTCTTCTGTTTTCAGTGAGTAAGCTATCTTTTCCATGTGTTTCCTTGCTAACCCCAGGAGCTGTAGGGGAAGGTATCGACCTTTCTTAGGGGGAAGCGTTGGCTGAGATTCTATTACAGTAAGTGAAGCATGCACTTGCAAAATGCATCATGACAACTTAGATCTCAGGAAACATTTTGCTTGAATTATCTTTAAGAACTTTGAGGATAGGTAGTCATTTCTCTCAGAATAGGCACTCAGCAAACCTATACCTTGCATATCTCCTATTCATTAAAAAACTCATTGTTCTCAAAGGAAGTCCCCAGCTGAAAGACCTTTTTATTTATTTATTATTTTTTAACCTGACCCTTGGAAGCCCCCATAAATATCAATGGCAAACAGGTTAATAAAATGAACGAACAGAAGTCAAGGCCTATTTCTTGAAGACACTGGATCTCTCATCTCCAGCCCCAAAGTTCCCAATATAAAAAAAGACTTCCTGTCCCTTAACACATCTCATTTCTAGTCAGCAAAACTGATAAGTTTAATTACAGAACAAACTTAGTGACCTTGGGAGAAATGGAGCAGCACAAGGTGAGCCACTCTCCCACCCTTTAGTGTCAACTGCTGTGAGTTCCAGTTACTGGGGAAGTCTCATGACTTCATTCTTGGTTCACCTCCCAACCATGCAGCTGAATCAAGTCCGCGTCTCATACTACTGCCTTGCATCTACCCAATGCTCAGCCAAGTCACCTTTGGTGTCAAGGAATTGCACATTGTAAACATCATATATGTACATCAATGAATTATTTTATATAAGTGTGTATAGAGTAAGAATAGAGCCCTAATCTTGAAAAGGAGCAAAAATCAGAAAATCCTATGTCTTAAAAATCTCCTAACTTTTTTATGCTAGGTAGTACCCATGTGACAAATATGTAAATATTCATCAAAGACCACATGTATATATTTTAAAGTCATTCTTTTCTTCTCCCCAACTGTATGTACAGCTAAAATCTGCCTGCTATGTGACATTTTCTTCTGCATGGAGCTCGGTGAGGCAAGGCCATTTGTCCAGTATTTCAATAGCCTTAAGCATGTTTGCCCTTTCGTTTTTGAATGTTCAAAAAACTGTTTAAGTGATCAAGGAAAAACTCTAACTTTATGCTTTTGTTAGTTTTATGACATGACACTGGCCAAATTGTCACAATTATTTGTGAAGCCATTATTATTATTTCCTTGACATAAAATAATGTTTCATAATAATGGCAGTATTCTGGGGCCAGGGATGTGGCTCAGTGGCAGAGCTCTTGCCAACCACGTGTAAGGCCCTGGGTTCCATCCCCAGCATTGCAACGACATAAATAAGTAATGGCAGTATTTCACCAGGAGTCAGTCAGACAATTTTTACAAAATTGTCCCTCCACCTATTTTTTCATTATGCACTAGATAACAATGGGTATCAATAATCAATGTCTATGTTCTTAAAGGGTTTTTTTCAAATTTATTTTTTGAAAAAAAGTTTTATCTTTGGTGGCTAGTTTGCGTGGCTTTGTGTCTTCTTATATTGGAGCAGTTTCAATACACAATGTCTGAAATAACCAGAATCAAAAACACGAAGATCATTTTCAATTTGGAATAAATTCAGAAGAACAAAACCCCTTGTGTGATACAATATGGGGAAAACAAACTCTTTACAGAGAAGCCAAGGAAGGAGTTTTTCAATCAAATTTCTTCTACCAAAAGACAATGGAATATTTACGTACAGCATCTGGGATATTTTCTACCTTTCCTAATATGTGGGTTCAGTGGGGGAATTGATTATGTCATTTCTTCTGTAAAGGTGAAGATAGTTTTTATAACCAACAAAGTAACTTGTGAATGAAAGAAGTAATTTACTAGAAAAGCTTGTTGATAATTGACATTTAGGTATATCGTTATATATGAATGATTGTATTTATGTATTTATTTGTTCAAATTGTACATATGATTTTGCCAAAAGTAATTGTCTGTAAAAGTGCACTCTCCGGGTTTGTAGTACTGTTTAGGGTTACATGGGTTGCCAATCAAGCTGCTAATCAGAATACTATTTTTTTGTATTGATGTTATAAAACTAAAAATATCAAATAGATGCTCAAGATGTCTTTACATTCAGTTTCTTTACCTTCCTCTTGAAATGTAAACTGTTAATTGAAAGCACGATGCTAATGTACAGACCCATCTGTCCTGAGGAAGAGTACAGTTCCATAAAGCTGATTTTTTAAACCATTGAGGCAAATAAACAGAAGGAGAACATAACCCATTTTGTTGCTTTTTTGCATGAATCTCTTTGGGGAAATGTGTGAAAATTAGTTGGTGTTCACAATTTACCAAGGTCTCCATAACCTCAGTGTAGGTGATGGCTCAGCTCATTCATTCACAGCTCATCCCCAAGAGCCCAGTCAGCTGGGACATTGTTTGGTCCTATAAGTAGAACTTGGGCCACTTCTAGATTTAGGTAACAGGTATCTATCTTGCCTTTGATGGCCTCAGGGAAGGGTTTTAGCTGTTCTCTGTTTTAAGAACAAATTCAAATGGCATGAAGGAGCATTAAATTGAAAATGTACTTGGTAAATTAGGGCAAGTTAAATCTAAGACAAAAAAGATGTCATTCTTACACCTCACCCACATACATCCTGTGGAATATTGCATACACCCTTAAAGCTTAATGGGATTGGAAAGAGTTATTCAGACATTCTTTAACCAAAGGCAAGTAGATATTGCTAATGCTTAACTCTATAAGCAAGAGACTAAGCTATTTAAGAAACAAAACGATGTTTCATTGCTTTATTTTTTTTTCCAATCTTGATCTAGCTAAGCAGGTACTCATTGTTTAACTGAAAGTTAACTTCAGATTTATTACCCCTGTTCCTTGCAGTTCCAAAAGGTAAAATCTATCAGGTAAGGTAAAATATGTGATTAAACAACAAAAACACAAATACAGATTTGTATTCCATTTGACTTTTTTTTAAAGGACTAACATCAAAAACAGTATTCTAAAATATGGTCTCCAGACCAGGAACATTTTATTCATCTGGGGACTTGCTAGAAATGCAAGCAATTCTTGGGCCCTACTAAAAACTTGAGGGTGTAACTCAGCAATCTATTTCAACACTCCCTGTAGGTGATTGTCATGCATGCAGAAGCTCAGGACCTCACTATGGGCTCTTTATAGGAAAAATTTGACAATCTCTGACCTAGAGAAATAGGGAAACATCTGAAAAGGGTGTTACAGACAAAATTTCTCCAGGTATGAATAAGGAATCACATCAATAAAGCATGTTGGAATCACTTCTCCATGCAGCTAAGGAAATGGCAGTGCAGTCATGATAATGAATTACACTGAAAACTGACAGCTGCATGTATTTTTAAAATATTTCCTTTTTCTTCTCTCAGAGTGATTTTTTAAAATGATAAAAGCTTGATTCTAATTGTCACAATTACCCACAGTTTAATTAATATATTGCTTAAAGATGCATGGGTATCAGACCTAAGAGGGTGGGTTTCATATCGCTTGATTATCATAATTACAAGCATTTTATTTTCTCATTTGCTTAATTGATTGTCATAGATTTCCAAATGAATTCCCACTGCTGGAAGAGAATTAAATACATTTCTAAGTGAAAAAAATATCAGAAATAGGGCTATTTAGAAGAGCAATGTGTACCAGAATATAATCCATGTGAGCAAGAAAAATGGCCCTTGATAATATCTCCTCACCTCTTTGCTGGTTAAAATGGGCAGTTTTGTGAAATGAAAAAGAAATGAATGAAAAAGTATTATTGATTCGACAACATCTATAATAACACTGGCTCCACTGTCTCTTTAGCCACAGTTGCCCAGCACTCAAGAAATTTTTTCCATTTAGTTTTCCTTATAGAATCTATTAGTTTGGTGCATTATGTCAACTATTTTTTATGCCTCTGGCAATGACCTCAGTCCTCACCTGGAGGGAGCGTGGCACAAGAGGTGATTTATTCTCTCTCTGAGGTTTATTCCAGGGCATTTTCTCAGCAGTAGCTGCGGGATATGGCAGACTGGGCAGAGTTACATAGAGAGGGTGGTGTGTGATGAAGACTATTTTTCAGCACAGGTGAGGATGACCTCAGCAAATATGAGGTGAGAGGAAGACTGCCAGAGAATTTCTCCCATTTGCAAAGCCTTAAGCTTTCAGCACCCATTCCTCTGTGCTAGTTGGTGTTGCTTAACCCTAACAGCCCCATGAAGTATTTTCTGTTGTTATCACCAACTGAAAGATTAAGAAACAAGCCACAGAGAATATAGTAATTTACAGGGTGAATTCAGGTCCTCTGACTCTAAAGACCATATTCTTAACCAATACAGCATGTTGCCCCCCAAAATAATATATACTCCACCCTACCATACCACCCAGACCTCAGTTCCTGTGGAGCTCAGTGGGTCTTATTTTGCTTTTCAGATTGACATGGTACTCCCCTTAAAAAAATAAAACTGTTATAATTGACATGCATCAAAATTCATCCTTTTAAAGGGCACAGTTCTATGAGTTCTTCACAAATGCATACATTTGTGTTACCACCACCATAATCAAGATATAGACGAGTTCTATCCCTCCCCCAAAATTCCTCAGTTACCCTGAAAATTAACCCCCTCATCTTGCCCTTAGAAATCTTGCCCTGTTCTCTTCCCAAACTTCGATTTTACATGACATTTGCTTGTTTTTCCAGGGTTATTATACATAACAATGTAAATAAAAAGGTTCTACAGATAATCCATATGACATCTTAGTATGAAAGAAATTTTAAAAACTGAAAAGAAATAGCAAATGAAAAAAATAAACCACATTTAAGTAAAGGTGAAAGATTCAGCAATTTTAAAATAAATCACCATTGATTCAAAAATACGGAAGTCTAGCGAGTAATAATAATGACATGCAACTCCCAAATCTATAACTGAGCTCACTCACGTCAGTCCAGTTCACTAGGAACTTTCCTAGAGCTTCCATCCTTCAGAGCTCTCACACACATTCCAGTAGAGAAAACAATCTATGGGTTCAATTACACTTTACTTCCCTCTTGGAAGCAAAGGATCCTCTGGAGAGGCATCCATCACTAGCTAGCTCATCAAAAATGCCAGCCCTCTCTGCACTCTGGATCTGTCTCCATCCCTGTCTCAAACCACACTCAGATAAACTCTTCTGTATCTGCTTTTGCCTCTGTTACACTGGTTTCTTCAACATATGCTAGTTCACAATTCCTTTAGGAAAAGGCAACTTCACAACTACATGGTGCCCTTCAAACCTGACTGAGAGAAGCATGTGAGTTAACAGGGAAAGCACGCCACTTGCAACAAGACGCCTCTCTGTCTTGGTGAGAATCTAAACCATAGGTAGCATAGGTAAGAACAAAACAGGATACTGGAGTACAAAGGACAGGATGAGGGATGTGCAGACTCTATGGCATGCTTCTTAGATTGCCATGTGCTACTGATTGCCTGGGAATCTTGATAAAATGCTAAGGGTAGTTCTGGGTTCCTGGGTTATTTTCTCATAAACTCCCAGACAATACTGATGCTACTGGTGCATGGCCTGCCCTTTGAATAACAAGGTTTTAGGACTCAAGGCTAAATTCTACACAGGTGTACTTGCATTCGTTAACCATCTATTTGGAGCCATACCAGAAACTCTTGTACATATAGTCTCCTTAAATATTCACAAAAATCTGTTGGAATTAAGCATAAGATGAAACTTGAATCTCTAGTACAGTTTTAAGTACAAACTTGACCTTTTTATTTCTTATGTATAGTTTTCCTTAAGATGTCATAGGGGAAGGTTGAGATTCTAAGAAGGAGCAAAATATTCAGAAAACAAAAACCCTGGAAGCATAACATCACATTATTATTTTGAGGATATAGTACCCAGTAGTCATATAGGATTCTTTGTTAAAATGAAGTTGGAGTTTATAACCTAGTTCAGGTCAAAGTTGGGCCTGATGGTTTCATCTTCACACCAACTACCAGACACTTACCAAGGCAAAGAGCAGGCAAAAGAGATTGAGAGGAGAAGTATGTATAACCAGGCTACAGGACTCCTGATTCCAGAGCATGGAGACAGGAAGGAAGGCATAAGAAAGAATGGTAGAAGTGTGTCATCTGTCAAATGGTCACCCACACATAGCCCCAAGAAAGTGGCCAAATTACTTTCATAGACATGGCCATCCAGGGACTATGGCTGTAGCTCAGTGGTAAGGTGCTTGCCTAGCATGCATGAGGACCTTGGTTCTGATACCTAGCACTTAAACACAAACACACGGACAGAAATGGTCATGCAGGTCAGAAATATGACTGCTTGAGAGAACCAGACAGGAAGTAAGCTTGTTTTAGGCATAAAAAAAAAAAAGAAAACAGAACCTAGATGGTACCTCCCTAAAAAGAGATTCTGCATTTATCATTGAGTAATGCCATTGAGTTGAGTAATGCCAGAGTCAGAGAAGTTAAATGGTTTTTCTAATTTAAGAAATTATCATTTTATTATCTGGAAGCTGGATATGGTGGTGCGTACCTGAATTCCCAGCTGTTCTGGTGCCTGAGGTAAGAGGATCACAAGTTCAAAGCCATCTGGAAAACTTAGTGAGACCCTGTCTCAAAATAAAACATAAAATGGGCTGAGGGGATAGCTCAGTGTAGAAAAATCCTGGGTTCAATCCCTCTTATGCAAAAAAATAAACTAAAAAATAAAAATTAAAAAATTAAAAAAATGGTAAGTGAAAAGAGAGTATTCAATCCCAGACCTTCTGAGAGGAGTCCAATGTCCAATGCTTTTTTCCCATTTTATTGTACTGCTCTCAATTCTATTTGCAATTCTAGAAACAAAGTAGCAGAAAAACCTGGCTCTAAAGGTTAGAATCAGCAATAAATCCAAGGTCAAATGGGCAGTCAATGCTTAGAATAGGGGACAAGTTTGAAAAGTCAGCATTAAAAAAAAAAAAAAAATATCTGGAGTCCAGACATAGGGCCCAAAGGACATGCAAATAGCTGAGACAATGGGGTCAGAATTCAGGCAAGAGCCAGAGAAATAGTTCAGAACATCCATCAAAGTTACTTAATATTAAGTGGCAAAACAGATTTTTCAGGCAGAGCTCTCATCCATGAATGAGAGCTATGAGTCAGGTTGGCTAAGGCAGAGAGGGGACTGTACCTCTGCTTGGGAATCTAGAAGTAACTCAATCAAATGTAGCCATAAATAAGTGTTTTTCAACAAAACATAAAACACACTTTGCTGTGGCTCTGAGTACGCTTTTTATTTCCAAGGCAATAGGAGGAAGAAAAAATGACTCTGAAGTAACCAAAGGAGAGGGAAGAGTTAGCAATAGACACAAAGAATTTTAAAAAGAGAAAATGAGCAAAGAGCAGGGAAAACAGGGAAGTAGGAGTTCAAAGCAATAACGCAGGGTGAGATGGAAGATAAGGGAAGAGTCACAGATGTTTTGGGAATATTTTAGGCAATATTCCTTCACTTTTGCCATTGTGAAAAGTATCTGCCATAGATACTGTATCTGTCATAGCCACTTTCCATTCAGTTCTCTTTCAACCAGAAGAGGGATGAAAGGAGGTGTTTCCCTGAGGCAGATACAAACCCATGCTTTTTGCTAAGGTAATATGTTCATCACATATTTTCTTATTTATCAGCTTATTTTTTGGTTGTTTGTTTTGCTCTACTTTATTAAACTTGATTGATTCTGATGCCCAAATCAAAAACATGACATTTTCTTTCATTACATTTTTCAGATGTATGATAGATCAGATCCCAGAGATTAGACCTGCTTAGATTTCCAAGGACATGGACTAAAGAATCATTGACATCTCTAACATCTCTAACATTTTAAGTACAGAAGGATGTTTTACTTGCTCTCTGCTACATTAGAAGGCAGTTACAACCTAAAGCAATTATCACTTTAAAATCTAGCTTTAAAGTCAAAATAATGAGATTCATATTTAGTTTTTGATAAACTATAAAATCAATTTCAATTGAGAAACCTGTCATTTTGCTTTATTACCCTTGGATAGATGGCAGAATGTTGATGGAAGTCTGTGGAAGCATAGTCATCCATCAACCATTTACTCTTAAATATTTCTTGAAGGCTGACAAGGACCAGACACAATGTTAGCACCAAGTACTATACATTTAGGAGCTGGTGGTCCAATATTTGTTTCAAAGTTCAAGCTACTTTGTGAAAATATTCCAAATCAAAATGTACTTCTTCAAATCCCCAGTTCCTGGATGTCTTTGTAGGTGATGTTTCATTCTTAATCAGACTTGTGATCTAGGTTCACCAAACCAGAATCATTTGTAACTTAGTTCTTGGAATCAGCATTTTTGTTTCTGTGAATAAACCTAACAGGTTAGAATATTGGTTAGACTGGCGTCTATTAGTCAAAAAAGAAGCATAGTAACATATATAGTCCTATTTAAGTCCCCCAGTTCCTAACTCATTCTCATTGTCCAGCCACAACAAAGAGCCTGTAAGTTTAATATACATTTTGAGGTAATACTTAGGTGTCATTGAACAAATGGAAGATTAAAGAGAATTCAAAGTAGGTTTTATAACTTAAAATAAAACATCTGTGAAAGTAAAAGAAGCATATGGTACAATAGGCAATAGTATTTGATGAAAAGCTTTAGGGGAGCAGATATGTTCCAGTCCCCTGCGCTGAGTGGGAAGCTACGTCCTGTCTATACTCACAGCTATAAATGTGCAGCTGGACTTGGTTTGAAATCTCCAGATCATTCAGCGATTATCCCCCAAGGGCTGAGGCATCTCTTACTTAGCTTTATTGAACTCCACATAAATACTCAATAAGTTTGAAAGCTGTCAGAAATCTCCCCAATACAAATAACTGCTCCATGGTCTGGGATGACCCTCCCATACCACATCCCCATTTCACCCAAACTTAAGGACCTAAGTCAAATGCTATCCACTCATGAAGCTCTTTAGTACACTTTATCACTCAAAGAAAGCATGCAGGCGGGGCAATCAATCATATATGATGAGGGTTGTGGGGCTTCTCAATACATTTGATGATACCACTTAATCTCTCCAAATATGAAGTTCACCAGGTATGATGCTGAAGCCACAAATACTTCCTGGTATGAATCCAGCAGTGTAAGAGAAGGTTTCCTGGATCATTTCCCTTCATGTTTAAAAAGCTGATGTGTTTCTTTAGAATGAATCAAAGCAATGATTACCAAACTTGGACCCCAAAAGTATTTATCTTCTCTCAAATATGTCCCTCACCCCCAATTTTTCCTGAAGTCCTGGTTGCTCAAGTTGGAACTCCCCTTGACATCTACTTCCATCTCACACAAGGAATCCCTTTCCAGGTCCTCTGATTTTATTAGTGCATATGTTTTTACTATTTTAGTAGCTTGATTGCTCAATTCTCTAATCTATCATCCCTTCTCTAATCCCTCACCCACAGAGCATCCAGCAAGGCCTTTTGAAAACACAAATCAGACCATATTATTCCCCACCAGTGTACCTTGAATAAAATACAAAATCCTTAATACAGCCTGTAAGTCTTGCATGATTCTATTTCTGATGAGCTATCAACTCAATTTGAATTGAGAAACCTGTCCTTTGGAGCTCTGACTACATCTGGGAACCTCACCTTGCACTGCTACTGCCTCTTCACATGACAGTCACACTGACCTTCTCTCCTTTCCAAGAATCTAGTCAGCACTCTTCTTCCTCAGAACCTACTTGTAATCTGCTCATGTGGTCTTACATCTCACAGTTCTCCCTCCCCAGGGACTTTGATAACTCTTACCCCACTCCATTCAGAACTTGGTATCTGTATCATCCAATAGGGAGACCTTTCCAGATTCTTCTGTCTGAAATTAATCCCTCTGTCACTCAGTTGCATAGTACCTAGCTATTCCTTTTCATGTGTATTAATATTTATAACTGCTCATATATTTAGAAATTAATTTTCTTAAAGTCTATCTAGTCGTCTAGACTATCTTCATGAAGACAGGACAATGTTTCTCTTTTGCCCACGTTTCCTGTCCACCACCAAATATGAAGTCAGACAAAGAAGGTATTCAGTAAGCATCTGTTGAATAACTAAATTAACCAAGTTTTCTGTAATCTCGAGGAGAAGTCCAAATAGTTCTCTAAACAAAGCTAATTTTCCCTCAGTCTAATTTCTTTTTAACTTATTCAATATTTTCAAATTGATAGGAGAAAAGAATCATAAATATAATTTAATAATTTTAATACCTAGATACATGCTCCTCCACCTTTTACTTAACTCCAAATGCTCACTCATTTCTAGGGCCGACCATTCCCTTTCTGTGAAGATCACTGACTTTCTCTAGCTACTAGAAAATAATTGTTTTTGTCCCTTGATCTTCTGTCATATTATTTACTCCACATTGTTTTTAACTGGGAGACTGAAAAAGGAAGGACAAAGGTTTAAACAGACTTGACCTGGTCGTGGTAGGGGTCCAGGTTTTTTCCAAACCTCTCTCTCTGGATTCTGTACTTTCCACATCCTCTATGCTTGTAACTCTGCATTAGTCGGTGCTTCATCTCTGTGATCAAAATACCTAACAAGAACAACTTAGAGGAAGAAAAGTTTATTTTGGTTCACAGTGTCAGAGGTTCAGTCCATGTTCAGCAGACTGTATTTCTCTGGGCCTGGTGTGAGGCAGAACATCATGGAAGGGGAGCATGGCCAAGAAGAACTGCCCAGCTCATGGTGGCCAAGAAGGAGAGAGAGGGGGTGGGGAGAGAAGGAAGAGCCATTAACAAGATGTATAATCCTCAGGGCATGCCCCCAATGATCCACTTCCTTCATCCATGCCCCACCTTCCTATAGTTACCACCCAATACATGAATTCCTTCAATTTATTAATCCAGCAAATAGATTAATCCATTGATTAGATTTCAGCTCTCATAAATGAATCATTTTGAAGCCAGTATTAGCACAAGAGTTTTTGTAGAACACCTCATCTCCAAACCATGACAGCCTCCTTTCTCCCTCTTCTGCTCTCCTACCTGTTTACCTGATACCTGCTTCTTAGCTTGTAGTTCCCAGTTCTGAAGACCTTCCTCTGGAAGTCTTGCTTGACACACCCTCCATTTCACTCTAAACTATCAAAAAAACATTCTTTCTAAATCTGTTGACCACACTTAAAACCGTTATCACCTGCATACCTCTCTGCATCTCCAACCCAGAGAGAGTTCCATGAGGGCAAAAGTTGCACCTGACTTCATTCATTTGTTCAGTTAGTCATGCATTTATTCAATAGTTGTTCACTGGAACCAATTATGTGCCAGATGCTATTTGGTCACTGGGAAAACAGCAATAAAAACAGACAAACAAATCTCTGTGGTTATAGTTTTGGCCTGTTCATACAATACCTCATTTTAGTAGTGCCAGTTCCTAGAACAGTGTTGGGCAGTTAGCATATGTTCATTTACTCATTTGTTAATTTACAAATATATTCTAAACCCTTGTAGTATGCCCAGCACTGTGAGAAGAGCTAGGAACACAGTGATGAACAAAATTAATTCAGTCTTTCCTGTCATAAAGCTTATGGCATAGTGGAGGAGAAAAATTTAAAACTAATAAATCATATGAGTAAATAAACATTTAACACAGATTTCAAGTGACATATAGTGGTGCATGCCTGTAATTCCAGCTACTCAGGAAGCTAAGGCAGGGAAATAACAAGTTTCAAGGCCAGGATGGTCAGCTTAGCAAGACCCTGTCTCAAAAATGATAAAAAATTAAAAAAAAATGTCTGAAGATGTGACTCAGTGGTAGAGGACATACGTAACAAATGCAAGGTCCTGGGTTCCATCCCAAGTACTATAAAACACACAAGAACAACAAACCCCCCAGAAGTCAGCTACTTTTCAGAGCGTTATTTATTTTATACCCTGAATTTAAATTTCAGGTCTTCATTAGGGGGAGAGTCAGCAAAATATGACTCTGTCATATTTGTGAATGATATTTTACTAGATATTTTTGTGAATGATATTTTACTAGAATTCAGCTATGCCCATTTGTTTACAATTATTGATAGATGTTTTCATGCTAGAACATCAGAGCTGAGTAGTCACAACAAAGATCATATCCCCATGAAGCTTAAATTTTTACCATCTGGCTCTTTATGAGAATGTTTTTCAACCTCTGTGATAGGGTATAATGAAATAAATTTATTGGGTTCTGTGAGCAAATTTCCTTTATGAAATAAGAGGGACTAGAATAGATAAAAATAGAATTAATCAGAAAAAAAAGAAGAGAAGAATAGGTACACCAGAGGTAGTAAGGATTTTATTTTGTGGGAAATTATTTCAATTTTTCATAAAAATACATGTAAATACTGCATTGAAAAGGTTTTTTTTGTTTTGTTTTTTTTTTTTTTTTTTTTTTTTTTTACTCAGAGCTGTTTGAAACATACTTTCTAACACATAAGGGTGAAAAGTTTGGTATTACGGTGTTCCTGTTATTCACTCTGGACTGTTCCTCAGTGTTGAGAGGTTTACCTTGAGTCTCTGAGCTCTTCTCTGGACAGCTGCACTCTGTGGTACTAATGCATGCTTCTTTGAGCCCCATAATTCACTCCGTAGAAGGCTCTTGCCTCTTCAACTGGAACTTCAATCACTAATCTATTTACTGTCTCTATGGATTTACTCATTCTGGACATTTCATATAAATAAAATGAAGTCTGTGACCTTTTGAATCCAGCTTTTTTGTGCTTATTATAATATTTCAAGCTTATCCATGTGGCAGCAGATAAAAGAGTTTCATTCTTTTGTGAATTAGTAGTTTTAGTATTCTCTACAATCACTTATAATTTCCATAATTTTGGTAGTGATGTTCCTCCTTTCAATCTTGATTTTGGTACTTAATGTCTCTCCCTTCTCTTCTCTTGATGGTGAGTAAGATAAAATTTTTTTATCAATTTTATTGATTTTCACAGATGCAAGATTCAACTTCATCAATGTTTTCCCTATTGCTTTTGTTTCCCTATTATATTGATTTGTACTTTGGTTTCCATCATTTGATTCTTGAGCTTATTTTTGGTTTAATATTTTGTTTAGTTGTTTATTTTGATTTTTTATGGTGAAGTTTAACTTACTGATTTTAATCCTTTCTGGTGTACCTATTCTATTTTATTCTTTTTTATGATCCATTCTATTTTTATCTATTCTAGTCCCTTTTATTTCATAAAGGAAATTTGCTGACAGAACCCAATAAATTGATTTCATTATCCCCCATCACAGGGGGTGAAGAACATTCTGATAAAGTGAAGTTTAACTTACTGACTTTAGACCTTTCTTCTTTTCTAATCTATGCTACTTTGGGCTATATGCTGCCCTTATGTACTCAGTTAAGTGCACCCCATAATTTTTTTAGACATGGTGGGTTTTTTTCAATGAAAATATTTCCCAATAAAAATATTTTGATTTTTCATTGACTCATATATTACTTAGAAGTGTACTGTTTAATTTTAAAATATTTGAGAATTTTCCAGTACTCTTTCTATTACTGCTTTGCAACTAAATTGCAATGTGGTTGGCAAACACATTTTTAATTATTTCACTTATTGTAAGTTATTACAATTTGTGTTTCATGGCCAAGCATAAGGCATAACCTGGAAATTGTTTCAAGTGCTCTTGAAAAAAATTATTATTTAATTCTTTTAAAATAATTTCTCTCTATTGATATTCTTTTGGTGAGACATTGTTTTAATATTTTCTTCTACTTCTTTGGAAGTAGATTCTTTGGTCTTTTTTAACATATTTATAATAGCTGATCTAAAGTCTTTTCCTATTAATTCCAATACTGGACTTCCTCAAGACATTTTTTTATTGACTGGTTTTATTCCTCTAACTGGGCAATACTTCTTATTCCTTTACATGTCTCATAATTTTTATTGATATTGGAAAATTTAAACAATATAACATGACAATAAATAAACATATATATTAGAGATTTTCAAACTCTCCTTGTAAATATCTCATTCTACAGATTTCCCTTTAAGATTTTTGGTAAGCCTGTTGTCAATCCAACCTGGTGGCATTACCAAGACAGCCATATTATTAAACAATTGCCACTGATTGTTTTGGACAAATTCCTGTGGATAGTGTTGTTTGTACAAAGTGAGATCTATGTCAGGCTCAGTGAATGCAAACTCTGAGAATGAAACTGATTGGAAAGTTGCCAGATGATAACATTTCTCTGGTAATTTTGGAAGCTCCAAACTCATTATACCCCCTCCAGTGCATTCTAGGCTGTTGGTTTCTTCAACTACGTAATTAGCTGTGAGGACATTGATTTTCAAGATTATTGCAGAGTTAGAGAGAGGTGGATGGGATTGGGTAAATTACACCTCTCAAAAGTCCGCAATTCCTATCAAGGCTAAGCCATATTTCTTAAATAAGCCTCTTCCTCAGATTGTTACAAGTCTTTAGTTAAAGAGTTCTAAAAATGTTGATTTTGACACCTGATAGTTTTTGCAAATGTTCTTGTTTTTATAGACGAGTATCAGAGGTCCTTATTGCACCATTCTGTAAAATGATGGTGACTGTTAATTCATTCATTAATTCACATAGTAACTGATGAATGCATTCTTTTTCATTTAACAAATATTTATTATATTTATTGTCAAAAAACTTATCATTGTGCTGTGTATAGTAAGATTAGTAAGGTAGCATTCTTTCCCCAGAGGAGTTGAGTATGCTGGGACAGAGGAAACAAACTAAGTAAATCCCAATGATACAAAGTGATTATTTATGTATTAAGGATCTAAAAAGAATATGAGGGAGGAGGAGATGAGAAAGCAAGTCACCACATGGTGCCTTTATTGTAAGTGCTGTAGAATAGGTGACTTCTAAGCTAAATAAAGTGATTAAAAGTTTGTCAAGGAAGAGGACAGACACATCAGGTAAAAAGAATAGTGTGAGCAAAGGCAGAAGAGATAAAAATGCCATGACATTCTGTTTGACTGAAACAGAGTGGTCCCAGAAAATGGGGAGTGGAGTTACTTCAAGGTTTTAAAGCAGAGTAGGTAATGGCATTAGGGTATTCAAGGTAGTAAGTGTAGATGTTGGACTTTTCAGTAACTGAATAGTCATTTGGACTCAAGTAAAACAAGTTTAGGTGGCCACCCCTAAACTCAGTGCAGGACTGGGAGGGCAGGTGCAGGAACATTTTCAGCATTCATTTGCTAGTGTTCCTCCTTGTTGGTACAATTTGGCAGTATTCTTTGTAAGATAGACTATCTCACATTTAATACAATGGTCTAGGTATGCTTAGTGATGCAGTACCCCTAAACCTCCTGAATCACCTTGAGACAGCCAATTCAAACTTTTAAATCCCTTTCTTATACAGTTGTACCTTCTTTGTTACTCTTTGAATGAGGAGGATGTGATGAAAGAGAAGATGGGGAGGTAGAGATGGCAGCTCAGGCTGTGAGATGGTCCTCACTCCATTAGCATTCATTCTTACTTAACCACAGGGATAATTTTTTAAAGCGCCTTACAGAAAGTACGAAAAAAAATGGTCCATCAATCCCACCATTCTAATATACTCATTATTTTAATATATTTTTATATTTAATTGATACAATACATATTTATGGACTATACTGTGACCTTTCAATACATGTACACAATGTAAATGATCAAATTGGGGTACCTGGTATACCCATTATCTCAGACATTTATCATTTCTTTGTGTTGGGAACATTCAAAATCCTCTCTATCAGTTGATTTTGAAATATTCAACTAATTATTGTCAATCATAGTTAACTACTAGCAATGCACTTATTCTGTGCATTCCCTTCAAATATTTTTCCTGTGTCTATTTTTACATATTAGTAGTATTTTCCACATTATCTTGAATTCTATTTTAAAGACATATTTTATATGTTGTTCCATTCTTTGTAAATGTTATTTTCAGTGGATACATTGTATATCTGCAAGGATATATATTATGATTTCATCAAAATGTCTACCATTATCAGATATCTCTGTCCAAAAATGTGAGTCATCATTCCAAGAAGACTGAATCCCTGATTAGGAGATTTTATATTTAAATTATTTATGATTTTCTTGCATTTAAAATAGAATTTATTTCTATTCTATTAATAGCACCAAGCTCAATGAGGACCATTGCATAGGCAGACGTGGCCTAGAGTCACATGTGCAGAGCAGAGCACACCCTGATGTCTTGGGAGCAGCCATTCTGTTGTCCCCTAGGTTTGCCTGTTGATAGCCTAACTAAGCAAAGATTGGTGTCCAGAAGAAACATTCTCTTCCAGCAACACCAGGATCACTAGCATTTTCAGGCCATCATGTTAGTCTCAGCTTTCCCCTAAGAGACCTAGGTAGGTCTTAATTTCTCACAGACAAAGGGAATCAAATGCATCTAAGCAAGAACATTCATGTGGTCTGGAAGTGACACTTCCCTCAAGGCAACTCTCTGCCATGCTTCTCAAAGTTTATTTCATTGTATTCCCAGGAAAATAAGTCTGTGAAATTTGTTAAAAAGGAGTCCCAGTGTCCCCTCTCTGTATGCAAGATCTCATTCAATTTATTTTAAAATAAGCTCATGCTGGGAAGGGCTGCTTTTTCCAAAGCTTGGGAAAGGAAAGAGACAATAGCAGACATTCACTTGCAGGTCCAGAAAGGATAGAGTGATCAAATACATTGTCAGCCTCCTTCATTAGATAATTAGCAGTACTCAACCTATACCAATTATCAGTCAGTCAAAAAAAAGAAGTAAGTTTCTTTTATCCTATTCCCACTTCTCATTATGTTCTTCACTCTGGGGAGTACAAGCAACCCGAGTTTTACATGACTACATGAAAACATGCCAGAAACTGTTTTATTCTTTGCCTGAATAAGCGACTTCTTCAAAGACTCCCTCCCAGCACAGAGATTTGGGGTGACTCTGGGTGCATAACCCAAAAAGAGTTTTTCTTTTCTTAAGAAGAATGGGAGAGGATAAGCTTAGAACTGAAAAGGGCCTGTGAGATCATCTATTCCAGTGATTCTCAAGTGCCCCCCACCTGCCAGTGCAGCTGACTACAAAACGCTCACCACTGGAACTTTTAAAAACACAGACCACCATACCTTGGCCCTGAATTCTAACAACAGGATGACTTTCACAGGTGATTCTCCCACTCAGCCTGGTTTGAAAACTAATACAATAGTCCAACTTTGTTATTCTTTAGATGGAAAAATGGAGACCCAGATAGAATGATATTCAACCGGCTACTTACAGCAAGATCAACATTCCCAGCCCTATTACACTGCCTACCTAAAATTATAACTACCTGTAAGGACTTTCTAAGACAAGTTGAGGGGTTGCCAGGTAAAATACTGGTAAGTTAAATGCCCAGTCCTTTAAAGAGCAAAGCTGTGCTTTCCTGAACAAAGGCCCAGGTGACTAATTACACGAAAATAGATTTCTAGTCAACATGCCTTCTATATTTTCTATGCCCTCCCTTATTACCTCAGCACAGATTCACCTACATAGGACAAGAAATACAACAAGAGAAATTACTCAGCATATATTTATAGGTAAGTCCGAGCACCACTCAATCTGTCAGACTGTGCTAGGCCTTGGGATTAGAACTGATGAATAAAAAAGAAATGGCCCCTGCCATGATGGAGTTACATTTTAGTGGTAAGAATTACTTTAGTCAGCTTTTTCACTGCTGTGACTAAAAGACCTGATAAGCACAATTTTAGAAGAGGAAAAGTTTATGAGGGGGTTCACAGTTTCAGAAATCTCAGTCCATAGAAAACCAGTTCCATTCCTCAGGGTTTGAGGTGAGGCAGAATATCATGGCAGATAAGTGTGGCAGGGGAAAGCATCTGGGAACATGACGCCAGGGAGCAGAGAGAGAGAGAGGGAGAGAGAGAGAGAGAGAGAAATACCACTCACCAGATACAAAATATATACCTGAAAGGCAGCCTCCAATGACCCATCTCTTCCAGTCACTCCCTACCTACCTACCTATGATTGCCATCCAGTTAATCCCCATCAGGGAATTAGTGCACTGCTTAGGTTAAGACTCCCATAACCCAATCATTTCACCTTTAGGGTCTTCTTGCATTGTCTCATACATGAGCTTTTGGGGGGCACCTCACATCCATACCATAACAACAATTTATCATTTAACAGGGTGACTGTTATGATTATGGGGGCTAGCCAAATCTATAAAACCTTTATATAAATACAGAGAAATGGTTTTCATAAACATGCATTTCTTCAAAATGGTCAAAGAAAACAAAAGGTATGAATATACACATAAGTAACTGTAATTTTTGCATTTCAAAACACCCAACCATTGGCTATAGTAGAGTGAGGAGGTTGGCAAATCCTCTCCCTATTCAAAAATAGCATTAACACTGAATAAAATTACCATAACTATTTCAGGGCTCTGGAAATGAACTAAAAGAAAACAAAAAATAGAGGAATGTTAATTCAAAAAAGTGCTAGAACTCCAACAGTGGAACAACAGTGGGAGTCTATGGCTTTCTTGCCCGAGCGGTTCATGTTCTTCCCTCCTTTCCCCCAATCCATTCAAGAGGATCATTTTGCCAGGGTGAGGTTAGCCACAAAAAGATGGATGGGGCTTATTTGAAGTAGAAGTGGAAATCCATGCCCCACTCCACTGTTAGTGCTGGTGCTCCCAAGGCAAAGGCAGCAACTCTGCTAGCCAGACGTTGCAGCCCTGGTTGGGGAGAATAATACAACTAGAGGACAATCCAGAACTTTAGTAGGGAGTTCTGGAAAATGAGAGAGACATATAGAGTGGTTATAGAACCTCTCCTAACATCTCTGACTGGAGAGAAACACAAATAATTCACACTGTAGACCTAAGATAGCCTAGAAAATAATGAAAGTCTTTGCCGCCTTGACAACAGCCTGAAATTTGAACATATTCCCCTAATCCAAATACAGATCCATCAACAGAGGGATAAGAATTATGGGCAAACGCTCACAACTCATTAGCTGACCATTAAGCTATACAAAAGCAGATATGACTCCCCTAAGCATGATGGATGAAAATTAAAATAAGAATGAGCATAAGCTGAGTAGAGGCATAAGTAGCCCTACATTATAGAGAAAAAAAAAAGAACCAACATATTAAATCTAAGATGCTCTGGCTGGGGATGTAGCTCAGTGGCAAAGCACTTGTCTAGCATGCAGTGGGTTCAGCCCCCAACGCTGAAGAAACAAAATAAGGTGCCAAATCATCCAACTAAACAAAAATTTACCACAAATAATTGGCAGGGAAAAATAATCATAGCTCAGAATTGCTACAAAATATTATCTATAATGCCCAGTTGTTCAAAGAAAATAATCTCTAATGCATGAAAAGAAACATTCCAGTATTAGCTACAATCAGGAAAAAAGAAATCAACCAGCATTGATTCTGAGTAGGATTGAGTTGACATAAAGTAGCAATTATAATACATGGAACAAATTCTTTAAACCATGTTTAAGGAATTAATAGAAAAGGCAATAAGAATAATTCATGAGAGGAAAACCAATAAAGAAATATAAACTGTACTGTGGAGATAGCAGAAGAAACTGTGAACACTAAAATAGGTTAGTAGGAGTTATACATGCTGAAGAACACAGAGAAAGATGGAAGAAAAATGTCCCTCAGAAGCTTGTGGGACAAACATTAGCATAAATATAATGGGAATCCCAAGAAGAGAGGAGAGAGAAAATGAAGAAAAACCACAGTGGTGTGCCACATAACAAGGCTGTGATCAATGATGGGACCACATATATGAGAGGGGTCCACAGGATTACAAGGGGGTGAAAATAATTCTGTTACCTAGGGAACACATCACTGAAGAAGAGGCAAGAGAAAGGCAACTTCAGGAGAAAAAGAAGGGCCTGCCAAAAAATTCACAGTGAAATATTTAGCAGAAGCATTTGCAGAACTCAACAAGCTCATTAAAAGACTGAAAACATGGAACCCAGCACAGAAAGGCGTTCATTAACACAGAGAAATAGTCATGGGGCATTATCTGCTTGCAAGCAAATCCGTGATACTGAAAGAAACAAATGAACAACCCACATGGACATATTTCTGAATAGAGTACCACTTCCTCAGGAAGAGCCCCAGGCAGGAGCTTTAGGAAGGATTCCAGAAGGAGGCATTGCTATCGCAGGACATGGCAGCAGAATGTCTATTTCTGTCCCTGAAGACTTTACAGCAGGACAAGTTGTAGAGGTGGAAGATGGTGATACTGATGACCCTCATCCTGGGCAGATGAGGCTCATGTGTGTTTGCATCTTGATTTTAATCAAAAAAGTTTGAAAAGTAAAATGAAAAATTTTAGAATAAAAAGAGTTTATAAAATAAGGATATAAACAAGTTTTTATACATCATGTGCTTTGTGTTTGTAGCTGTTTTACAAGAGTCAAAAGGTTTTTTTAATTTGCATTTCTCTAATTACTAGAGATGTTGAACACTTTTTCATATATTTATTAACTGCCTGTATATCCTCTTCCATAAAGTGTTCAGATCCTCGGCCCATTTATTGATTGGGTTCTTTGTATTTGGGGCGTAAAGTTGTATAAGTTCTTTACAAATTTTGGAGATTAGTGCTCTATCTGAAGTGCATGTGGAAAAGATTTTCTCCCACTCTGTAGGCTCTCTTTTTACATTATTGATTGTATCCTTTGCTGAGAAAAAGCTTTCATCTTACTCCAATTAGAGTGGCTATTATCAAGAACACAAACAATAACAGATGTTGGTGTGGCTGTGAGGAAAAAAGACACACTTTTACATTGCTGGTGGAGTTGCAAATTGGTACAGCCACTCTAGAAAGCAGTGTGGAGATTCCTCAGAAAACTTGGAATGGACCCACTTTTTGACCCAGTTATCCCACTCCTTGGTTTATACCCAAAGGACTTAAAATTAGCATACTACAGTAACACAGGCACATCAATGTTTATAGCAGCTCAATTCACAGTAGCTAGACTGTGGAACTAACCTAGATGCCCTTCAGCAGATGAATGGATAAAGAAGCTGTGGTATATATACACAATGGAATACTCCTCAGCCATAAAGAAGAATAATATTATGGCATTTGCAGATAAATGGATGGAATTGGAGATTATCATGCTAAGTGAAATAAGCTAATCCCAAAAAAAACAAAGGTCGAATGTTTTCCCTGATAAGTGGATGATGATATACAATCGGGTTGGGGGGTTGGGGGGTGAGAGAAGAATGGAGGAACTTTAGATTACGAAGAGGGAAATGAGTGGGGGAGAGGAAGGGGGTGTGAAAAATGGTGGAATGAGACAGACATCATTACCCTATGTACATATATGATTAACATGAATGGTTTGAATGTGCATCATACACAACCATAGAAATGAAAATTTGTACCCCATTTGTGTACAATGAATCAAAATGAAGTCTGTAAAAATTTTAAAAAAACAAACTATTAAAAAAGGTTTTTTAAAAGGTAATTATAAAAATAATAATTATTACAAGTAAGCAACCTTAGTGTAGCCAAAGTGTACACCCACTACTCACTCATCGAATTACCTGGAC
The DNA here is from genome assembly GCA_020662805.1 of Glaucomys volans. Taxonomy (NCBI): domain Eukaryota; kingdom Metazoa; phylum Chordata; class Mammalia; order Rodentia; family Sciuridae; genus Glaucomys; species Glaucomys volans. The sequence goes on along the minus strand of JAJEJO010002708.1, from coordinate 77,637 downwards.
CAATTCTGTAAACACAACTCATGGTAAGTGCACTATATGGGTATATAATTTTTTCTTTTATATTGTATTTTTACCACATTTTCTACATTTAATTATGTCTACTTTTTAATTTTATTTTTTAGATATGCTTAGAAACACAAATACCATTGTGTTACAATTGCCTGCAGTATTAAGTACAGTTACTTGATGTACAGGTTTATAATCAATGTTGTATATGTTACACCATATAGCTCAGGTATGTAGTAGGCTATACTGTCTATGTTTGTGCAAGTACAATCTTACAATGTTTGCACAAGGACAAAATTGCTAATGACACATTTCTTGGAACATTGCTCTGTTGTTAAGTGACGTGAGTGTACTAGCAAGCCAAAAGCAATATGCAAAAAGTATTGCATATCATGACCAGGTAAGATTCATCCCATAAATTCAAGATAAGTTAACATTTGAAAATCAATTAATGTAATATACCATATTAATAAAATAAAGGACAAAAATTACATGAATTTCTCAGTAGACAAAGTATTGGACAAAATCAAAGAGGAAAGAATTCTTCCAATGCAGTATGAATAGAAGCAAATCCCTCCACCTCATAAAGAGAATCTATAAAAAAAAAAAAAAGAGAAGAAATATACTACTTTTCTCCTAATACTAAGAAAAGGCAAGGACGTCTACTCTTTCTGGTTCTGTTAAACACTTAACTGGATGCTTTAACCAGCTCAATAGGGCAAGAAAAGAAAAACTAAAATATTACAGAATGAAAAGAAACAACAACAACAAAAAATCCAACTTTTTACTGCTATCAGAACTTAGAAATGAGTTTAGCAAGGTTTTAGTATACAAGATCAACATACAAACATTATTTATAATTCTTTTTTTTTTTTTTTTTGTACCAGTGTTGGACCCAGAGGCCTTAACCACTGAGCATATGTATCCCCAACCCTTTTGTATTTTATTTAGAGACAGGGTCTCACTGAGTTGCTTAGGACCAAGCTAAATTGCTGAGGCTGGCTTTGAACTCACAGTCCTTCTACCTCAGCCTCCCAAGCTGCTGGGATTACAGGCATGCACCCCTGCACCTAGCTATAATTCTTTAAACTAGCAATGAACAATTCAAAAATGGAATTAAGAAAATAATTCATTTACCATAGTGTCAAAAAAGAATTAAATCCTTAGGAATAAATTTAACAAAAGGAGAGCAAGATCTGTTTGCTCAATACCATAACAAATTACTGAGTTAAATAATGAAAATCTAAATAAACAAAGACATTTCATACACATGGATAAGGTTCATTAGTTAAAACCGAAGATGTTTTCTTTCTTCATTGACAGCCTGATTGTAAGATTCATATGGAAATGTTAGGAACCCTGAATAGCCAAGACAATGAAAAGAATTAAAAGACAAACAGGGAATTTATATCACCCAATATAAAAATCAGTGCAAAATAAATTAAGTGTGATCCTAGTGTAAGGAGAGAAATATAGTTCAATGGAATAGAATTGAGATTCAGAATAAATCCTTAATTTTATGGTTTCTTGCTGTTCAACAAAGGTGACAGACAATTCAGTGGGGGAAAGTATGTGCATTTTAGCAAATGATCTGCAGTAGTCAGACATACAGATGACAAAAAATGATTTTGGATTGCTACCTCATGCCATACACAGAAGGCAACTCAAAACAGAGCATAGACGTAAATGCAAGAGCTAAAAGTGTGGTCTGATTATATTATTCTAATTGTCAAATCCCGATGAATTTCACTTGTGCCACTATGATACGGTTACCATGGAATCAAAAGATGCTCAAAACCTGCCCCCATTGATAGCTTCCAGAGGAAGATAAAAGCACAAGGAAAAGTGACCAAGGAAATCAAAGCAGCATTTTATGATTAACCTGGTATGAGCCCCAAATCTGAAATTCTAGCAAACTCCATTGAAGAGCCTGGGACTATACCACCACTCACTGCCTTCATCAATTGGTACTTTTCCATTTTAAGTAGCAGATGATCTTGTCCAAACTGGTTTAGGAGGGGATTTATTGGTTATAAATAAAAAGTTCCAGAGTGGCCTGGCCTCAGGGATACTTCATCTGGTAGCTCAATGTCACAGGACCAGGTATCTTTCCATCAATATCTTAACACACCCTGTGCACTGGTTCCATTCTCAGGCAAGCTGTCTGTCCGATTGTGATTGGAAGGTGACTTCCAGAGTATAACATCACATCTTTCCAGTTCAAACCCAGTGGAAAAGAGTATTTGCTCTTAATAGCCCAGGAAAATTCATGTTGGTTTCTGCTCCCTGAAAGAAATACTGTGGCCAGGCCTGAGTCACATGCTCCATGAAAACCCAAAGAGCATGAATTGAGGGTAGAGAGGAAAGAAGTGCCCCAGAAATAAACTGGGTCATTTTTGAGTGAATGAGCCCTAGGAGGTAAAAACAACAAAGGAACAGAGCTCCACTACTAACTTATTTTTCTAAGCTTAGAAATCTCAATTTGCTTCATGGAAAAGGCAAGTAAAAATATCCATCAGACACAGAGGGAGAGCAAGACATAGCAGTAAAAAGTACTTATGAATATCAAACTCAAAAAAAAGGGAGGGAGAGAAAAAGGAAACACAATTTAATTTAGAAAATTTTAAATGCACCTTTTACATTTGTTCCCAAGTCCTGTTGCTTAATCAGACAAGCTGCCATAGCTCAGCTGGTATGTGGGAGAAAGAGAAAAAAGAGGAGAGAGAGAGAGAGAAGAGAAGGAGAAAGCAGAAGAGAGAGAGAGAGAGATGGAGGGCTGAATTGCTACCCTATGCAAAGTGGATCCTGGCTCTAATCACACCAACCATGGTGAAAAGAATACCAGAAGTCCAGGAAAAACCAACAGCAACCAGAAGGCAGGTGGGTCTGCCAGGATTAGCAGCCTGGAGCGGCCAAACAAATGCATGGAGAGAAGACAGAAAAGGCGGCAGAGCCTCCTCTTGTGAACTCCTGAGTCTGGATCTTTAATATTCAAGCCAAGAGAAAGGAAGGAATGAATGGAGACAGCATCTCTGTGATCTGATCCCTCCATATGCCATGATTCTGCCTACATTTTCAGGAAGCCAATCATCAGATTGGCCTTGTGCCTTGGAGAGCAATAAGAAGAATGTGGAGCATCTCTTCCAAATATCTACAAATTTGGAGGTGGTCTTTGAAGCCATAGATATAAATAAGGGAGATGGTGATTAGTCTTGGGGGTCCTGGGGAATCCCCAAACTCTAAGAAATGGGTAGGCTTTCTCTTCCTTCAGAGGTTTCTTTGTCTTTAGTTTCCAGAGTCTTTGAAGGAGAGGACCAGCCTGGATGCAGTTTGTCTTCTTAATTTCTGATTAGCCAACCACAGGGAGCATGAGCTGGTGCTGGAATTACACAGATACTTGACCACCACTGAACTATACAACACGCTCAAAATGGAAGCCAGAATGGCCCATACGGTGAATGCAGAATACTAATTGCATTTTCTGAATTTGAGAGGAAATATTTTCCTTTATGAAATCTTGTTTGGCCTTTAGCAGTCTCATAACATACAATGAGAAAGTTACTAACTCAATGTTTGCCAGAATCCTTGAATCAGATTTTCTGAGTTAGCAGGTATCTTGAGTAAGCAGTGAGGTGCTGGGGAAAGACAGCTGTTGGGAGAGAAAGATATGGGCTGTCCTGTGAGAAAGAACATCATAGTCTAAGGATGGAATGCTAGCAAGGCAAAGGGACTTACAGATGTGAGGCTTCTGAACTGCCTGTATTTCCTAAGGGGAAACAGCATCTGATGAGAGAGAACAGATTGGGGAAGAAAATGGATTACTTTTCAAATCCAGAGTCAATTACCTGTAGACAGATTGCACCTGCCTTTGGGAATCTTTTGTTTGAAATCCAGGGGCAGATTGTGTTGAGGATGGAAAGGCATAGTAAAAAAAAATATCCATGAGGAAATCATTCCTTAAAACCCAAAATCGCCTGCACCTTTTGCCAGGGTTCACACTGAAACCTTACAAAGAAGGGGCTATGCATATTTTATGGAAAAAGCAAGCAGTTTGTGCAAGGTCACAGATCTAATGAGAAGGTAAGATTAGAACCCAGTAGTGCTGGTTGCAGAATCAAAGCCTGAAACCATCAAGCCGGAGGTTGGTGTAGGGACTTACATCAAACCAAACATCCCAGAGGCTGCGGACAGAGCAACCGATACCTGTCCACACCCAGGGAATACCTCTTGACTGGATGCAGAGATTCAGGACCCTAGAGCTGCTTGTCTGAGAGTGACAGACTGTCACAGTTGGTGGGGTGGAGAAAAGAAGATTCCTATCTTTGAAGAAAGGGATGCATTTCACACCTGGCACTGAAGAAGCAAACCTGTGTACTCCTTTCCAGATCCATTTTCCCCTCAGTGAGCATACTTAAAATGAAGAAAATAAATTCTGCCCACCAAAAAAGGGCACAGTGTAATGAAAAACAGCTTTGAAGACACTTCAGCCCATAAAGTCTTCGAGCTACATCACTGACAATGGTTTACAAGTTTATTTTCAATTTGCGGTTATGCTGAGAAGACATTTTGGGCTGTGCAGCAGTAATTCAGGCAGCATGCTGCAGCGCCGTCTCTGAGCGTCCATCTGGACAGGGCTGCATGGTCGCAGACCATCAGGTGCAGATTTACCCAGACCCATCATCTGCAAGACGGCCAAAAGAACTTTCAAAATTATTTTCCTCACCATTTCTGCTAAGTATACAATTCTAAGAAAGCAGGTTTCCTAGGAAAAACAAAACAAAACAAAAGTTTTTCTCTATGAACACTTAACAGAAGCAAAAACAAACAAACAAACAAAAAAAAAAAGCACCATGGCCTTTAACTCCTTGTTTGAATCACAGCCCTGGCATTTGCTAATTGGCAACCCTTGAGCAAGTTATGTCTCCTTCTGAACTTGACCTCTTCTTTGTAATATGGGACAAATACCTGGTTTACAAACTGGGGTTGTGGGAAAAGTAAAGGAGAAAATCACTATTATCTTTTTCTGTTCCATGAAGAGAGAGCATATTTTTGCTCCACTGCTGTATCCCCAGCATTTAGCACAGTAATGGCACAAAATAGGTGCTTAATAAATAATCACCTGGATGAACGAAGGTGTGAATAACACTGCATGGAACCTGACACTTAGGGATGTATCAGAGCTAGTTTCTTCTTAATTATTTCTTTCAAGGGAAAAAAACAAAACAAAACAAAAAAAACTAGCTCTCCTGTCAGCCTCTGTTCCAGGCTAAGATGACTGCTTTCCATGGTTGCTGTATGCCTGTTGTCCTAAGAATTTGTTCAAGTACTGCTTTGGTTTGGGGGTTGGATTTGTTTCATCTTGTGCCTTCTGCTTTATTAGCTCAGTCCCTTGTTTTACAGTAAATCATCTTCCCTGGAATTTCTAAAAAAAAAAAAAAAAAACAAAAAAAGTGAAGATGAACTTTTTTAAGTAGTTTCATGTTTACATGTGTCATTATTCTATCCTGCCCTTTAGAATTTTAAAAGCAATTTACCACTGTTTTTTATAAGGTAGTATCACCTATTATAGAAAATTTGGAAAAGGCGGAAAAGTATAAGAAAGAAGAGTAAAAACATCAATAAGTCTGCCACCCGAGACAGCCCAATTAATATTGTGGCATATACCCTTCCACCACACAAAATCCACATGCCTGCAATGGCATATAGTATATGTAGTTTCATATCATGAATTTGTTTAATTTTATAACATGCCATTCTCAAGTCATTATATATAATTGAGTTACCTGTAAGATCCATTTCAACACTAAGGGTTGAGGAATCTGTGATTTCATAAGGATAGGTTGTGACATGTGAATAGTTTCAGTAAAAGTAGCAAACAGTTTAGGAGTTGGTTTCATTGATACCAGCATGAAATAGCACTAGGGCAAAAGAAGATAAGGTTAACTACCTGCCAAGTGCTTTTCATTTCGGGATACAGAAGGTTCTCAGACAGCATAAAGGAATCAAAGACGTATTACAGATGAGACTCAATAAATCACCTGAGCAGAGCCTACAGTCAGGAAAAGCATGTTAGGTTTGGAGAAAAAGGCACTGCTGGGCCCTCTGGGGGTCAGGGGGTGTTATATGAAGCCTTAAGGATAAAAGGAGGCCACATGTAAGCAAAGTGTTCAAGGTCCTGAATGGGAACCAGGCCACCAGTGCCAGTTTCCAAGGCCCACAATTAAAGACAAATGATAACATTAACAACTGCCCAATGGGACACAGAAAGCCTTTGGGGCTGCAAGAGCACACAGCCAAGGGGGTCTTCAGAAAGAAATGGGAAAAAATAAAACAGTAGCTAGGAAAGCAGTACGGAGAGCTGAAGGCTCCGGCTAAGGACAAAACCAGAAACCCCTACACAGCCAAGACATCTTGCAGAGGGAACTTCAGGTTACCATCATGGTACTGATTCACCCCGTTCAACATTCCTGTATCAATAACAATAAAAGGCTACCATGAGTCACGAAGGTGTGACAGCACAGGAAATTGGAAACATTTATCAACAATTTGACACTCTGAAAGGATTTTCTACAAAACAAATCCCAGATGAGACCAAGTGGTAAAAATAGAAGTAGAAGGCAAATACTTCAGCATGTGACAGATAGTAGATCCTGTGGGAGTAAGAGATAGAGAGAGAATTAGTTTAAGTCAGCTTGTTCACTGCTGTGAGCAAAAGACTCAACAAGAACAATTACTGGGAGAAAAGTTTATTTGACTCACAGTTTTAGAGGTCTCAGTCCATAGATGGCCAACTCCATAACTCTGAACCCAAGGTGAGGCAGGACATCATGGCAGGAAGAGCATGGCGGAGGAAATCAGCTCAGAAGTTGGTGCCAGGAAACCAAGAGAGAGCTCCACTCACCAGGGACAAAATATAAACCCCAAATGAACATCCCCAGTGACCAACCTCTTCAATCTACACCCTACCTGCCTATAGTTATTCCCAGTTAATCCATATCAATGGATTAATCCACTGATTGTTACAACTCTCATGACCTATTCACTTCACTTCTGAACATTCTTGCATTGTTTCACACATAAGCTATTTGGGGACACCACACGTCCAACCCATAACAGAGAGAAAGAGAAAGAGAGAGACAGATACTGTTGTCCTATCTTTATCCAAATCTCATTCAGAAGATGAATACACACTTGGGTTTTTAGAGAGACTAGTTGAGTTTGTTTTCTTCCCAGTCATCTCCTCAGCCCACTTCACAACACTGAATCCTATTGCTGGTATAACAAATTACTAAAAATGTAACAATTGAAGCCAGTACAAATTTATTACATTACCATTCTATAGATCAGGGTTCTACCTGGTTTTTAGTGAGCTAAATCAAGGTTTTGTCAGGTCTGCATTACTTCTGGAGACTGGAGCAGAATTGATCTCCTTGTCTTTTCCAAGCTCTAGAGTTCACGGTATTCTCGGGATCATGGCCCCTTACAAGGTTGAGTCCTTCTCATATTACGTTACTGATCTCCTCTTTTTTTTTTTTGTTTTTATTTTTTCATTTTTACAGACTGCATTTTGATTCATTGTACACAAATGGGGTACAACTTTTTGTTTCTATGGTTGTACACGATGTGGATTCACACCATTCATGTAATCATACATGTACATAGGGTAATGATGTCTATCTAATTCCACCATCTTTCCTACCCCTGCCCCCTGCCCCCTGTCATTTCCCTCTATATAATCCAAAGTTCCTCTATTCTTCTGCTACTGCCCCCCCCATTAAGTATCATCATCCACTTATGAGAGAAAACATGTGTCTTTGGTTTTTTGGGATTGGTTTATTTCACTTAGCCTGATATTCTTCAATTCCATCCACTTACCTGCAAATGCCATAATTTTACTGACCTCCTCTTCTGCCTCCTCTTCTATTTTAAGAGTCCTTGTGGTTTTATCAGGCCCACCAACTAATCTACAATAACATGTATATCTTAGAGTCAACGGGTTAGCAATCTTAACTCTATCTGCTAACTTTATTCCTTATTTCTATCTGCTACTTTTATTCTTTAATTCTATCTGCTACCTTTATTTGCTATAGAAAATAACATATGAGTTCCAGATATTAGGATGGGGGCATCTGAATAGGGGGGGCATTATTCTACTTACCATAGCCACAAACAGGTGCTCTTTAGTAAAAGGAAAATTTGAATCCTGGGTATGAAGCTTTCATGAAGTGTCTGGTCCCTATCAGATACGCAGCCTCTGTCCTTGGGAAGTGAGAGGTTGATTACTAGGAATATAAATGCCAGTACCACTTATTCACTCTTTTGTTTTATTGACTTTTTTTTTTTTTTTTGATGCTGGGGATTGAACCCAGGGTCTTGTGCTTGCAAGGCAAGCACTCTACCAGCTGAGCTAATATCCCCAGCCCTAGCTTTGTTGACTTTTAATTAATTGGTAATACATTCTTATGGTCAAAAATATAGCTACTATTGATTTATTCTTGTGTATACTGTACTGTTTATATATATTCAAATAATTACAAATACATCTATTCATTTTTCAGCTTTTTTTTTTCAGAGAAGCCTTACATTAATGGAAAAAATTGAGCTAAAGGTATGGATATATGCCATTAACTCCTACCTCCCTATAAGTACAGTCTCCTTTATTGTCAATATCCACTACCAGAGTGATATTTTTGTTACAATTGATAACAGTGACACATCATAGTCATCCAAGACCATGGCTTACTTTAGAGTTTACTCTTGGTATTGTACATTCTGAATATTAACAAATGCATGTATACACGTGTCCTCCATTAAAGTGTCATACTGGATATTTTCCTTGCCTCCAAAATCTCTGTGTTCTGCCTTATTTATCTCTCCTTCCAGTCTAATCCCTGGAAACTACTGATCTTTTTTATTCTCTTCATAGTTTTGCCTTTTCCAGCATGTCATCTAATTGGAATCAGACAGTATGTAGTCTATCAGGTTGACTTCTATCACTAATACCATGCACTTAAGTTTTTTCCATGTCTTCTGGTGATTGGACCTCATTTTGTTTTAGCAATCCATATGGCTATACTGCAATGTATCCACTTACCAACCAAAAGATATCATGTTTGCTTCCAAATATTGAACCATTGAATATTGGTAATTATGCATAAAACTGCTGTAAACATCTGCTTGCAGGTTTTTGTATAAACATAAGCTTTCAGCTCATTTAAGGAAATACCAAGGAGCATGGTTGCAGGATCACATAGTAAGAGTATGTTTAGTTTGTAAGAAACCATTTGATTATCTTTCAAAGTGAGCCTAGCTCTTTCCATTCATGACAACAATGAAAGAGAATCCCTCTTGATCCACACCTTTGCAGGCATGCGGTGTTGACCCTGTCCTGGATCTTGGCCATTCTAATTGGTGCATAGTGGTATCATTGTTTTAAATTGAATTTATCTGATGTGGAGAAATATGATGTGGAGCATCTTATCTGCCAACTGCATATCTTCTTTTGGGGGGTGACTTGTAAGATTTTGGGCCCTTTTAAAAAAATCTTGTGTTTTTTACTGTAGAGTTTTAAGAGTTCCTTGCGTATCTTGGCAAATAGTCCTTCATCAGGTGTCTTTTGCAAATATTTTTCTCTCAGTCTGTGACTTGTCTTTCATTCTCTTGACAATGCCTTTCACAGAACAGAAATTTTTCATTTTAAAAAAGTCCAGTTCAACCATTCTTTCTTTCAAGGATCCTGCCTTTGGTGTTATAACTAAAACATCATCACTAGAACCAAGTTGCTCTAAATGTCCTCCTATGTTATCTTCTAGGGGTTTAATAGCTTTGCATTTTACATCAGGTCTGTGATCTTCTTCACTGTGAGCTAATATTTGTGAAGGGTTTAAGGTTTACAACTAGATTTGTCTTCTTTTTTAATGTTGATGTATTGTTGTTTGGTGTTATTGAAAAGAAAACACATTCATTTTAACCCGTTCATTATCTCTGAGTTTTCACATTCTGTACCACGATTTTTATTGTAATGAGAATGTTTATCACAAAACTTACCATCTTAACCATTCCTAAGTGTACATTTCAGTAGTGTGAAGTATATTCACATCACTGTGCAACCCATCTTCAGAATGTTTCATCTTACAAAAACTGAAAATACCCATTAAACAACTCCCTATATCCCTAGGAAACCATCATTCTGCTTTCTGTTTCTATGAATTGAACTAGTCTGAATACTTCATATAGCTGAAATCACATAGTATTCCTTTTTTGATGACTTATTTCATTTAGCATAACATCCTCTATATTGTATCATCTGTCAGGATTCCCCTTCCTTTAAGGCTAACAGTCTATTGTATGTTTTTGCTGCCATGTATTATGTATCCATTCATCCTCTGATGGACACTTGGGTTGCTTCCACCCCTTGGTTATTGGGAATAGTGCTGTTATGAACGTGGGTGCATCACATGCTGATGTTTCCATTTTATCGTTATAATTTGGTGATTTTTCAACTTCATACAGAGTTTTTCATTTCTTCCTCTTAAAAATACTATTCTAGTATTTTATTGTGTGGATGGACCAACTACCTAGTCCACTAGCCCATGTTGATGAACATGTGTGCCTCTTTACACTTACAAGGGCTATGAAGGTCAAGATTTTGTATCACCAACTTATTTCCAAGTTGTTTTTCTTAGAAAAAATTAACAGTAAGGGTCTTTCAGGTATTTTAACTGAATTTCTCTGAAAATGTAAAGATATAGTCTTGTTGACCTAGGAATAAATAAAAATATTACATTCAAGATGGGATTAGTGCTGGTGGCTAGCAAGGAAAGTTTAAACAGAAGATTAAGTAAATATAAATTTTATAATAGGGCTATATAGTTTAAAATATTTCAAAATTAGAAATTAAAGAAGACTCAATATTAAATTATTTTAAAATAATCTGAATGAAAAAGTATAACAAACACTAGAATGTATTAAAAAAAATGAGGAGAAATAAAGATTTACTAAAGTTCTTAGCCTCTGTAGAAAAAAAGAATCTTTTTCTGCTTCTTTCTTGGTTTTGACAATTAAAGAAATATAAAATCAAGCTGGGTATGTTGGCACATGCTTATAATCCCAGCTACGCAGGAGGCTAAGGCAGAAGGATCATAAGCTCAAGGCCAGCCTCAGCAGCTTAGGAAGACCCTATCTCAAATAAAAATGGCCGGGGATATAGCTTGATGGTAGAGTTCTTGCCTAGCAAGTGTGAAGCCCTAGGTTCAATTTCCAGTGCTGAAAAGAAAAATAAAGAAATAATGTGTGTGTGTTATCCACATACACACACATGTGTGTATATATGTATACATATGTATATTAAAATAAATATGCTCAACATAAAGATTAGTACTAAGAAGTTTTAATTACATGCATGCATCACAAGTTATCAGAGAATAATAATGAATCTCCACCTGAAATCCTTACAGAAAGAAGAAAAGGCAAAAGCATTGAAAGAAATAACAAAAAAAGTGAAAATATTGTTACTGTAAAAAAAATTCAAACACAAAAGAACAGAATACCACAGTATCCTCTATAAGGCAAAGTCCTGGAGTCATGGAGAAAACTGTGAGTCACAGGAAATCTTATCCAAACAAACAAAAATCACCCAAACTGAAAAAATAATACAAAAGTTTGAGGAAACTCAAAACTGTTGATGCTATCAAGACATGAGGAAAGAAAAAGGCAAATGTCATATTTAGATAGGGAGAATAAGAAAAATGTAGTTGATATAAAGGGCTTAGGACTCCCCTAAATGCATATAAGGTAAAGAGGAAACAAGGGGGCTTATTCCTGGGTCAACTTTTGGATCATCAGTCAGATACTGGAAAACCGATTAAGTCTGTATTGAAAAGAGAATGCACATATTTGAATTGGAAAAGGCATAACATCATATTGCCAAAATGCATATGCTCCAAAAAAGAAATGTGCAGAGAAGGGCTGGGGATGCAAGTCAGTCATAGAAGGCCTGCCTGGCATCCTGAGGCCCTGGGATGGATGGCAGCACTGTGGGGTGGGGGGTGCAAAGACTTCTGAAGCCTCTGCTCTGCTTCCTCATACAAGATGGCATAACTAGTCCACTGCCTTCAGACAAACCTGGATGGACACCAGAGTAACCTCCAAAGTTAAATATGTGAAATCATGTAAGGTACATTTTCAGGAGAGGACACATCTTTAGATATGCACTTTATAAATTCAAAATACAACTACATAAGAGGACGCTGGCTAGTAGCTTTAGTATAATTAATTATCAAGGTAAAAGAAAAGCTGTAATATATAAAGTGAAAGGCACCATCTTTTTCTGATGATGCTATAAAAAGGAGCAAAATTCATTTGTTAAAAGTGAATAATTCAAAGTTCACATGGAAGAGGAGGCAAGTTCTTGTGATTATAATATTTGAGAAATGGAAACTTAAGAAACATCCACACTAATACTGTAGTAGAAAATAAAGACAACACCATCTATGAGAAATAATGAAGAGGCAGAAAACAAATTAGCTTTTAAAATAGTCAACAAAAGCTGGTGATGTCTAAAACATTCTATTTTCTCAACAGAAAGAGTAAAATCAAAAGGTTAGAGGCAAGAATTTAATATCCTTATTTGCAAGTGAATTTAATTATGTGCATAAATGGAAAAATATAAATAAGGAAGTAAAGGTTTTTTTTCAAAAATAGCAAGTACTCTTGTAGAGATTATGGGGAAAAAAGAAAAAGAGAACAGAGGGAAAATAAGAGCAAAGACTTTTTATATTCAGACACTTCAAATAATAAGAAAAAGTCTTATGGGTCAAATAAGTAAAAATAAATGATTTCAGATGGCATGGAAGGCAAATCCACAGATGACGAAGGAGGTCTCCAGTTCACACAAGGACAAGAGGACCCTGGAGGTGGGAGGTCTCAGGAGAACTTTGGCTGGGATGGTTTATGTGATGGAGAATGAAAGGACTCTTGAACAGGAAAGAGGTGCAGTTGAACTGAGCCTGAAATGGCAGGGATGTCATGTGGAAGTGTGGTGTCCTCCCCACCTTCTGGTATGCTCAGAAGCTCAGAAACTGGAATAGCGGGAAATTGAGAACAGTTGCCAATATGCCACTGGGATTTTCCCTGGAAAAGGATGATTTCAAATCGACAGCCAGGACCCCTGTGCAGCCCACTTCATTAGGACAGTTGGATCAGATCACAGGTGCTGATGGCTCCTCTCTTGGCTCTGCACACTGCAGTTTGGGAAACAATTACCCTCTCCTCATCAGAATAGGCACCTGGCTCCTTGGAATGATTGACTGGGAAGCCCCCCAACCTGAAATGCCTTCCGCCATCTCTGTAATCCCATCAGAGATCCATTCGTGCTTTGTCAAGCTTCCAGCCTCATACACGCTCTCCCTATGACCTGGGAAGCCCCTCTCCTCCCAGATCTGGCTGACCACATCCTTGTTATCCTTCACACTTAGCCCAATGTCATTCCTCAAGAAAGATGTGCCTGAATTCTCTTCACAGCACTGTCACAGCTGCAGTTATACCTCTAGGTACAAAATAAACTTGTGTAACTTAGTGTGATCACCATAGGACAAACCCACATGTATTTGGTTACTATTGAATCTTCAATAAAGAGCACAGCACCTTGTAATAAATATTGAGTATGTAAATAAATGAATGAATGAAAGTATAGAAATTCCTTAGAGGAGTAATACCTTAAAGCAGAGATTCTCACTTATAGACTACTGGTGAAACTGTAAATCAGTACAACCTCTGTGGAAATCAGTATAGAAGGTCCTCAAAAGACTAGGAATAGAACCACCATATGACCCAGCTATACCACTCCCCAATATTTGTCCCAAAGAAAGTCATCATACTACAGTGATACATGCATACTAACAGCATCACAATTCACAATAGCCAAACTATGGATCCTGCCCAGGTGCCCATCAGCAGGTGAAGGGGTAAAGAAAATGTGGTAGATGATAGATAGGTAGATAGATAGATAGATAGATAGATAGATAGATAGATAGATGATAGATAGATAGATGATAGATAGATAGATATAGATAGATGATAGATGATAGATAAATAGATATAGATATATATAGAACAGAGTTTTATTTAGTCATAAAGAAAAACAAAATTATGTTATTTGCAGGAAAATGGATGGAACTTGAGAACATTATGTTAAACAAAATAAGTCAGACTCAGAAAAATAAGTGGCATGTTTTCTTTCATATGGGAAAGCTAGAGAGGAGAAAAAGGGGTGTCTCATGAAAATAGAAGGGATACCAGTAGAGTAGAGGAAGGGAACTGAGGGTAGGGAGGAAGAAAAAAGGGAAGTACTGGGGAATGAAATCAACCAAATTAGGCTATATGCATATATAACCATTATGTATGATTATAATGCATCAATGAAAATATTTTTTTAAGAAGTCAGAGTTCTCAGAGAGGTCCCTTCGGCTGGGGATATAACTCAGTAGTAGTGCAATTGCCTAGCATGTGTTGCCTGGGTTTAATCTGCAGCACCAAATTAAAAATAAAAATAAAATAAAAATAAAAATAAAGGAAAGCAAGCAAAGTATGGTCCCTTCCCTCAACCTGCTGTATCAACATCAGCTAAGAAACTAGTTAAAGATGCAAATTCTCTGCCTTTGCCTGAGACCTACTGAATCAGAAACTCTGGGAAATTAGTCAAACCCTTTGTGTTTTATCAAACTCTCCAGCTGATTTTAATATATGGTAGAGCTTAAGAACACAACTTTAAAGTTAAGTCTTATTCTATTTCTGCTTTAGGACTGGGTACACAGATTCAAATGCCAGCAGGAATAACAAAAGCTACATAAATGAGTGAACATAAAGGGAACAGCAAGAAATAGTACAGATTATGGCAAAATTAAGAGCAAGAGCATATGCCCAGCCAAATGAGGTGAGCGCTGTGTTGTACTGTAATTCCCATAGGCCAAATTTTTCAGTTTCCAGGATCAAGAGATCCTGGATACTTGGATTTTGATGTGATGTTTACCAGTGGTTGCCTGTGTACAGACTATACAAAATACCTTTGTCAGTCAAATGTGACCTATGGGCAATGCCAACTTTAGGGTTTGGACAAGGATCCACAGATTCTTTGGGTTTATTGCTGGGACCCTAAGCAAGGGCCAAAATAATAGAAGAGACAGGAACATCTTGTTACCTGTTCAGTCCCCCAAATGTGTTGGATATGGTCCTGGATATGAGACACAAGGAAGGAAGTATTTGTTCTTATCAGCTAGGTCAGTTTTATCTCAGCCAGCACAGATTTGATATAAAAACCTAATCAATATAGCCCTTGCTCTAAGAATTCCCTGGGGGATTGGATATAGAAATTTCACAGGAGGGAAGGCCGTATTACACTCACAACAAAATTATAGGTTTTCACTCTGAATATCACCCCAACCCCAAATTATGCTGAGAGATGTTGAGATTAATGGTTTGAAGGATTTCATTTCATTTTGTTTGGTCTAGTTTCATTTTTAGACAGTTCTTTTCCTTTACTGGTTATGTAATTGCTCAAACCTTTATAGGAAAATCTAGATCTTTAGAAACAAAAACAAAGGAAGAGAAAAAAATTCCCAACCAGCAAACAAACCAAAAAACAAAAGACATATTTGTGTTTTATGCCCATCCCCCAAATTCGAAATACACCAAAGCACCAGTAAATTTCAATTCAGTCTCAGAAACTGACAAAGAATCTAATCAAGGGTAGTCTTGTCTGAGATGTGAGACACAAATCTTGGGAGTTCTTTATTGAGATTATTTCAGAGAAATGGTTTTAATTTTTTAATAGGTTTTATAATGATAGCTTGTGTCTCCATATCAACTGGACAACAAAAACTCAGAGGAATCTAGTAAAATCCCTACATAAAAACACTAATGACACAGTGAAATTACCCAGTGAAGGAATAGAAAAGCAAAATCGACAGGTTTTTACATGAAGGAGTGTCATGACTCCCAAGTCAGCAAAGACGAGTGAGTGAAGAAAAAAAAAAGAACACCCATTTTCCTAGGAACTATTTTGAGGAATGCTTGGAAATGAGCAGCCATAGAAACCTGCAGGTACAATGAGGCCTTATTCCATGTACTAAAAGAAAACAGGGGGAACCAAGAAGAGGAGAGAGTCCCAGACCATATCCCAGGCAGTAAGGCATAGCCTGGCAGAGGAGTGGGGACAGCTACCTGGCTTCCTTCAGTCCAAAGCCTTGAGGACTGGCTCAGAAGACTATGTGCCCTCCAGAACTCTGCCAGAATACTGAGGAGTAGAGCCAGTGATAAGAAGCCCATCCCAGCTCATGCCAGGATTGCTCAGTAATGGCAGCCTTTTCCCAGTGTTTTCGTCTTTAGAGAGAAACTGTTTCTTGAGATTATAAAAATGATACATGCAATTATCAACACCTGAGAAAATATAGAAAAGCACAAAGAAGAAAATCGAAACAACCAACACTACTATGACTTAGATAGCAACTATTAATATTTTATGCACATCTCCCAGTCTCTTTGTAACTATATTTGGATAACTATGTAGCTAAAGACATGGTCATGGATGTTGATGTGAGATCAAACTATGCCATCTATCTTGGAACTGGCTTTATCACTTAATATTTTATATAGGATATAAAACACCTCTATTTTAAACATTTTGTTAAGACATTAATATTCTGATTTAGTCCATCTGACTTTAATGTGTTCATTGATTTTGAGTATAGAATAATTTGTTATAAACCTCGTTTTTTTATTATTCTTACATGTGAATCCTTGTAAATACCCTGATATTTTTTTCTGATAAACAATTTAGATTGGAATTGCTAAACCAAACTCTATGCTGAAGATTGAGGAGTTATTTCTTTTTTAAGAAAGTAATTCAAACAGATTGGAAATGGAGAAGAGCTTAGCCACCAAAGCAGTACAAACAAAAAGAAAGCAGGGGTCATGATCTTAATATCAGGAAAGGTATAATTCAGACCCAAAAGCAATAAAAGCCATGCAGAAGGGCACCTTATAATATAAAAGGTGCATAATGAGGTTGTAATAGCTATGAATATCTTTGAAGCAAGCAACTTGGCAGCAACATTCATAAATCAGAGGTTTCAGGAATTTAAGGAAAAGACAGAAATAAATTAATAAGAAGAAACTTTAGTTCATCACTTTTGGGCAGTGATTAAGTAAGTAGATACAAGAATAAATATGGATATCAATTTCTGTGTACTAGAAGCAGAAAACATTTCTATTTTTCAAGAATCTATAGAATGCTCATAAAAACTTTTTATGTTCCAAAGGTAGACACAGAATAATTACTGACCACAATGTATGGAAACTAGAAATTAATAAAAAAACTAGGAAACAAACCCAATTAGCAAAGAGAAACTGCAAAACAAATTTTAGAATACCTTGAAAATAATAAGAATACTACTTGTCAGAATCTATGTGATTGGGTAAAGCAGGACTCAGGAGAAAATGCAGGGACTTTAATTCTTATATTAAGAAAAAAAGGGACAAAAACAAGTCCATTAAATATTCAACATTAGGGCTTAGAAAAAGTAACAAAATAAATGGAAGGAAAGCAGAATAAACTAATAAAGATTTAAGGGGTTACAAATTAAGAAACAAATAATAGAACTAAAAAATAATAACACACATAAACCCATAACAAATGTAATCAAAAAAGGAGGAAGCATAAATACACAAAATAAGAAATGAATACAAGCAAGAAATTATATTTATAGGAAAAACGAAAGGAATCACAAAGGTAACTTTTCTCAACTTCATTCAATTAAATTTGAAAATCCTGGCAAAGTAGATAATTTTCCAGTAAATACAATTTACCAAAACAGATTCACATACAGGAAAAATATGTAAACATATTAAATAGAGAAAGTAGAGAATGGTTTTAATTAGCTGTTCCTATTCCACATCCTCCCCCCAAATCACACACACACAAGGACCAAATGGTGTTATGAGGATTTCTACAAATCTACAAAGACCAAACTGTGTAGTTTAGGAAAAGGAGAAAAGCTTCAACATTTTCTTTTAAGAAGTGAAAAGTAGCTTAATTCTGAAATTCAGCACACATTTTCAAAACAAAAGTAGTTACAAGGCCTGGCTGGCATGCTGGTACACAATTGTTATCGGGGTAGCTTGAGAGACTGAAGAAGGAGGATCACAAGTTCAAAGCTAGCCTCAGCAACTTAGGGAGGCCCTTAGCAACTTAGCAAGACCCCGTCTCAAAATAAAATATAGACAGGAATGGGGATGTGGCTTAGAGGTTAAATGTCCCTGGGTTCAATTCCCCATATCAAAAAAAAATTTTATTACAAGCCAATCTCTCTTATGATTATCAATCCAAAATACACTTAGATAAAATATTACCAGACTCACTGAGTCCATTTGTGATTTTAAAGAATCTTAATTAGAAATAGATGAATATTTTCACAATTTGATGAAATACTATTATTAGGCAAATAGAGAAATACTCAAACCATTCCCACTAAATTGAGGAATGAAACAAATGTTTTCATCATCATCGTTATTTAGTATTTTGGGGGTATTAGACAATGGAATTAGAAATGAGAAATAAATTAGACAAAAAAACTCTACAGTAAAAGATAAAAATAATATCAATGGTATAATTTATACATTGAAAACAGAAGTATCAACTAAACATTGGCTTACAATAAGGATTTATTGAGGTATCTGATAAAATAAGTGTTCAGAAATCAAGAACGCCCAATAAGCAGGTATAAAACCTGAAGAAAATAAAGACCCCTTTATAAACAAAATAACTATAACTTAAAATATAGAAAATTCTATAAGGGGGATTCAAAAATTATCTTAAATGAAACAAATAAAATTTTGTGCTCATAGAAAAATATAACTAGTTCTTTGATAAAATGTTTAAGATCAGAAATAAAGATATTAATTCTCTCTAATTAATACAGGGACGAACATTTACTTCAAGAGAGAGCAAAATAGGGAATAAATCCGTTCTTATGAAGTTTAAATAGAAAGTGAACAAGCACTTTGGGGGAAAACACACAAAAGAGTAGAGAGGGGTGACTAGTGCTAGCCAACAGATGACACAAAACCACAATAACAAAAACATTATGGCGTGTGCAGTCAGATCAAAGTGACAGAAACCCAGAAACTAGGACCAACACTTACAGAGATTTCCTCTATCAGAAAAGGGCATTTAAAATCAGCCAAGAGACAAAGTTTTTATTAAACGACTTGTAAATCATCTGAAAAGCAATAGGCCTAGAGTTTACATCTTTCCTTGCACTGGGATAAATTCAAAGTGCATCAAAGATGTGAAGGAGGAGGAGGAGGAGGAGAAGAAATAGCAGCCATAAAACCACTACAAGAAACAGTACAATTTTTAGAAAAAAATAATTTCTAAGTGGATAGGCCTTTCTAATTATAAAACAAACTTCAAAAATGATGGGCTGGGATGAGTCTCAATGGTAGAGCACCTTGCATGCAGGAGGCTCTGGATTCAATCCCTGTCACCATGGAGGAAAAATACTCAAAAAATTTAAAAGACTGATACATTTGGGATGGGGGACAGTACCGGGGATTGAACTTGGGGCACTTGACCATTGAGCCATATCCCCAGCCCTATTTAGTATTTTATTTAAAGACAGAATCTCACTGAATTGCTTAGCACCTTGCTTTGAACTTGCGACCCTCCTGCCTCAGGCTCCCAGGCAGCTGAGAGTACAGGCATGTGCCACCGTGCCTGGCAAAAGACGTAATTTGACTACAAAATTAGAATTGTGTACATTGCAAATGAACTACCAGAGAAAGAGAGCTCTTCTCAACAAGGACAAAATAAATACCCCGAAAGTATGCCCTAATAATCCACCTCCTCTAGCCACACCTTGCCAACCTACAGTCACCACTTAATTGATCCCTATCAGGGGATTATTAATTCACTGATTGAGTTTAGGCTCCCATAATCCCATCATCCCATCTCTGAACCTTCTTCATTGTCTCACACATGGGCTTTTGGGAGACACCTTACATCTAAACCATACCATATATGAAGAGAGAATTCTCAGGAACAATATCCAAATGACTAATTGCTGACCATGTGCAAGAGATTTGACATCTGTATGCCTCAGTTTTCATGCAGATGAAGTGAGGACTGCAGGAGAACCTACCTCCTTTAAAATACCTATGAAGATTAAGTGAGTTGGTATTTGTGAAATTGTTCTCAACTGTTCTAGCACATATTATAAGGAGTCATATAGTATTATAAAAGTGAAATAAATAATTACAAATTGAAATTATACTGCTGTGCCATTATCTTTCCTATCACAATGATTAAACCACTGAAAATGCATTGTTGGTGGAAATATGAAGAAAAAGGCAGACCTGTTTCTCCTACATGGATAAACTACATGGAAGGCAATTTGGCCATATGTATAAAAGTCAGATACACATACCTTGTGAACTACCCATGTTCTTTCAGGGAATTTATCGTATAATATACCTGCATGTGAACGAAACAAGAACTAGGCGATTTATTACAGCAGTGTTTGCAGTAGCATTTGATTAAAGACAACTTAAATATTTACAAGAAGGGAATGAATTAAATTGTTTTATGTCCATATACTATGAAGCCCTTAAAAAATAAATTTAATTTTTACTGAGATGTGAAAACATAAAATTTGCACATATTAATAGGGTACCACATGATATTTCAATAAATGTACACATTGTATAATGTTGAAATCAAGTTAAATATTTCTATCTCCTCAAACATTTATCATTTCTATATGGGGAAACATTTCAAATCCTTTCTTCTAGCTTTTGAAATATACAGTATATTGTTATTATATTGTAATTTTCCATAGTCACCCTACTGTGCACTAGTTCACTAGAACTTCTCTCTAACCATAACTTAGTACTCATTGATAAACCTTTCACCATTTCTCTCTTCCCCCTACCTATCCCAGCTTTTTAACCTCCATTCTTCCAGCTTCATGAAATCAACTATTTCTAGATTCCACATATGATTGAGACTATGCAGTGCTTTTCTGTCTGTGTCTGGCTTGTTTTACTTAACATAAGGTCTCCAGTTCCATCTCTGTTTTTGCAAATGACAATATCTCATTTTTTGTGTCTCAAGAGTAAAATATTTTTCAATGAGGATGCTTCCTTGGAAATTAGGCATGAACAATAACGAATGTAGTTTAGTGAAAAGAACAACAACAAAAAAACCCAATATGTACAATGTGCTATTATTAGTGTAAAAAGAAGGCAAGTGTTATTTATATGTTTGATTAATATCATGGAATATTTTTGGACAGAAACAAAAGAAGTGATAACATTGGCTATTGCTGGAGGAGGCAACTTGGTGACTGGGAGACATAGGCAGGAAAGGCATGGTCTGTCGTACGTGTACAGTGACTGCTGTGGTGAGCCATCCCATGCACATCACATTTTTCCTAGCTGTGAAAGGATCAGGTACCCAGGTAAGCCCCTGTTTGGGAATTGCCCTCAGCTGGTCAAGGGAGCCTGCCTTAATAAAGATGATAGTCCCCTTACCTCAAGGCAGGACACATCTGAAGGGCTATCTTACCCCAGGACTCCTCATGGGTCTCATATACTTTTATCAACTGAGACCTTTGTTTTTAACTACATCATGGTTCAGCTCTGTCCAACCTGATGTCCTTCATTCCCCAACTGATGGAGATAGCCAAGGCTCTGCCCATTGACTTCTTATATGCAAACTTCCATCTTAGATTCTGTTTACCTCCAGAACCCAACCTAAGATAATGCTCCTTTGAAATTTTGAATTTCAAATTTTTTGGGAGGGGGGTAAAGGGGGAGCAAATGTAAATGAATTAGTCACTAAATAAATCTTAAATTGAAATTCTTTAAAAATTTTCCCATATGTTACTGATGTTAGTTTTGGTATGATGATAAGGGTTTCCCTTTTACAATCTGTCCTCCAGTTTTATTCTATGTTTTTTGTGTTTGGAGATTTTTACATTTTGGCTGCCCATTTTTCAATCAACAACATTCTGAGCACTAAGTATGTTGAGGAGCTGTGCTGGGTATCATAGAATATACCAGCAGATATAAAAATTGGACTGCTGCCCTCAAGGCAGTACAATATAAATAAAATACCAACTTCTCAAGGTGATTATTAAATAAGGTGGTTTTAAAGTACCTAACATTGTGCCCAGACTATAACACCTGTTCATTTAAAAAAATTGTTGAGGAAGAAATATACATCACATGAAAATACAGGCAGGAAATGCTAAGTGCTAAGTTGACAATCATTACTATAGAATTCAAAGGAAGGAGATTATTTCTAGGGGAATGTGGTCATGACATATTGATTGAATAAATAAGAACAGAAACTAGAGCCTGCAAGGTAAGTAGCCTTTGGAAAGGAATTAGATGCAGGAATGAGTTGAAAATGTTTGGATATGAGCAAGAGCCCACCTGGAGTAGAGGACATACAGTTAGAAAGATAAATTGTGGTCAGATTAGAGCAGGCACTAAATGCCAAGCTAATGAGCTTGGGTTTTGCTCATAGGAAGCTTCTTTAGATTTACGGGCAGAGTAATAGCATGATGGAAGTAGAGTTTTACACTGATGACATTTTGGCAGCCAGCCACATAGATTGGGGTCAGCAACAGAGGCAGGAAGGTCAGAGACTGGCTCAAGCTATAGGTCAAGCATTAGCTAATAGGGGCACTGATGGGGTGCAAATAGTGGAAAGAACATGAACTAAGGGAGAATTTTGTGAGAAACATGGAAGAAGGAACTAGGGGAAAATATAATTTTGATTAGTTCTAAATGGTATCAATGTGGGAGTCTTTAGCAACAAAGTACACATTTGAAGTCTGGGTGGCTGAACAAGTAATAGTACTATTGAACAAAAGCACAGGAGAATAATGCCTAAGCAATTCGGGGGAAATATGATTCACTGGTATTAATTCATAGAGAATTTGAAGTGCAAGTGAGATAATTTAGTGGAAAAATCCACCATGAAGTTGAAAATTCCCACCTGGCACCAGCAGGGACGTCAGAACCGGAGCTCTAGAACTGAGGTTCATTAGCAGATACACAATTGAAAGGATGAGGTGAAGGTTAAGACTGCTGCGTGGCAAAGTCTCAATGACTGATGCTTGGGCCATGCTCATATTTTTTAAGAGAAGCTACATGGAGCTACTGAAGGAAGGAAGGAAGGAAGGAAAGAAGGAAGGAAGGAAGGAAGGAAGGAAAGAAGGAAGGAAAGGGAAGGGAAGGGAAGGGAAGGAGGAAGGAAGATCCAAAAAATGGATAGTAAATACAGTAGCATATACTTGGGAAGCCAAAGGAGAGGGTCTTAAAGAGAACAGGGACAGATCAATTGTCGTGATACTGCAGAAAGATGGATGAGAAAGAAGAACTGATCATGTTAACACATTCAGCACTCACAAGGTCAGTGCGCTTCCTGCATGTGGGCTCAGAATGTTGGGGCAGGAGATGGGGGGCTGGTTGCAGGACAGGAGAGAAAAGCCATACAAGATAGTGGTGCACACAGTGGGTCTGGAGATCAGGCTGCCTGGGTCTCAATCCCATGTCTACTGCAAGCCTGCTGTGTGACCTATGGGAGCTGTTTGACTCCTTTTTGCCTCCATTTCCCCATTTTTAAAATGGGGACAATAATGGTTATCATCATACCACATCATAGAGTTCTGTGAAGCTAAAGAACAATGTATGCAAATTGAGCCTACTCAGTGTAGGCTCAGAGTAGGAGCTCAAATGATATTTATCGTTCTTATTGTTAGTTTCACCATTATTACAAGTGGATGGTGGGTGGCATTGGCAGGGGACCTCAGTTACAAGAAGCAGAGGTGTGTGTCTATCTGGGGGCAATAGGGAAGGGACCAAGGTAGGAGGAGAAGCTGAAGGTCCAGGGAAGAGCAAATGTAAAGGAGCTAAGCCCCTGAGGGAAGAGAGGAAAATGGGATTAAGAATTCAGGTGGGTCTCTTATTCCTCCATATGAATTTCATGATTGCTTGCTCTATTTCTATAAGGTCCATCATTGGGATTTTAATTGGAATTGCATTGAATTTGTATAGCATTTTTGGAAGTATGGCCATTTTGACAATATTAATTCTGCCTATCCAAGAACATGGGAGATCTTTCCATCTTCTCAGATGCTCTTTAACTTCTTTCTTTAGCGTTCTGTAGTTCTCAGTGTAGAGGTCTTTCACATCTTTTGTTAGATTGATTCCCAAGTATTTTATTTTTTTTGAGGTTAGTGTGAATGGGGTAGTTTTCCTAATTTCTCTCTCAGAGGATGCATCACTTACAAATAAAAATGCA
>JAJEJO010002708.1:0-52435 GCA_020662805.1 Glaucomys volans | reverse complement strand
TTTTTTCAAATTTAAACTGCCTTCAGACACTTTTTCTCCCATCTTGGCTTCAAGTAAAAAGTAAAGAACAAAAAAGACTTGAAAGCAATCAGGAAATATGGCAGGATTAACCTTGTGCCACCCAGCAGTATTGATAAGGGAGCTGGCAGTAGAAATCTTCCCTCAACCTGGTAAGTCTCTGTGTTTCCTGCTGGGAGGCAAACCAAGGACAACCCCCCACAGCAGAGGCCATGACTCCATCAAAGAGCTAAGTGAACCGTACAAATGCCTTTCATCTGATGGTTTGAACAATAAGCCTACAGCCTGGAAAAGTTGATTTCTCGTGGTCCTTTTAGACCTATGGTTTTAGGAAGTTTTCCATGCCCACCCAGAATAATATTTGATGCTAGATGGTCTTCCAGGTTTAACCTCTTTATGGAACTAAAAATCCTCAAAAGCAACTTACCCTCTCAATAAAATATGTTTTATGTATATATACATAAAATATGTATATATATATGTGTATATATGTATGTTTATATGTGTATATATAATATGTGTGTGTGTATATATATATATATTATATATATGTTTACTTATTTAAATTATATCTAGTGTGAACAAGCCAACTAAATCCAGTGGGTTGTTTCCTAAATGGTGGTTGGTCATTGGAGGGGAGCATATGGTCATTCTCAGGAATGGTCCTGGTAGCCAAAACGTATCCATATGTGCCTTCATCTGCTTTCTGAGTTTTCTCTATACAACAATTTCTGGTAGTGCAACAACTTCAAATAACCCAAGTGTGTAGGAAAGAGTTTATCCTGCAGGGCTACAAGTCCATTTGATCCCAAGAGAATATGAAAGCTTCCCATGCTTTAACCCAGCAAAGGGAAGAACCTGATGAAGATAAAGCACTGTGTGCCATAGCTTGTTATTCTGAGCAGCATTGAGGCCACCTGCCCATTAGACTTGTTTCTGTTTTTGCCATCAATACCGCCCTGGAGATAGCTTATTTGTAAAAGGAGCAGGACATAGGATATGCATTCATTTGTAAAAGATGCCACCACACACATTCTGTAGCTAATACTGTGCTCGTGAACTTTACCTGTGACTAAATACATTTTATTTCTTACAGCTGAGCTTCAGTAATTGGTTTTTGCAGTCTCCAACACATCCAGCAAGGAAAATATGAGAAGCCTAACACTCTCTCTCTCTGCTTTTTGAAATGGCTTTTGCTGCAGATGGGAAAAGCCATCTCGGCTCTGAGTTGGCAGTTCCCAAGGTCAAATCTCAGAGAGCTGGCACCTGGGAACTCAAAGGCAAGGAGCAGGTGGCTGTGGAAGAGTAAGTGACCCTGAGGGTAGGCAGCCAGGGAGAGGGAAAGCAAATGGGAACAAAGAGAGGTGGTGGTCAGGGAGAGGGAGGACTGGAGTCCCCACAGACACCAGCCTTACATCCAAAGTTCATGGGAGCTCAGGGCAGTTTTTTCTCCCAGGTCTAATGCAGTCAGAGAGGTCTCTGGAAGTTGCTAAGCCACCAAATCATATAGAACAACCAATTTCAGATTCAACTACCATTTGGGGGCTGGAGAATCATTATCGCGTTATGTGAGATTTGGCTGTGCAAAGGAAGTGTAGGCTCATCCAATGGACTGATTAGTTAATTTATTCAGGAAAAAACGGAAGGCTTAATGTGCAACATTTGCTTTGGCCTTGAAAACACTGAATTATACACTTTAACACCTTGGTTCATTGGGTCCCACATTGCCAGAAGAATTAGACTACTTCTTATACCTTTAATAATCTACATGGAAACTTGAGACTAAAATAAGCTCCAGGGCTCCAAAAATGCACTAATGCTATATGCAGAATGATCATATTTTCTTAAGACAGTTATGACATAGGAACTTAGTAATTCACCTACCCCTTTCCTTTACCCTTTCCTCCTCTACTTATCCAGGCAATGTCTAGGGTCCTGCCTGGGACTCCACATGGTAGGCACCTTCAAGTCCCAATCTTTGCCAATCCCTTCCTTCCCTGAAACTTGCTTTTAAATTATTTCATCCTATACTAACAGAGAAGGACTGATGAAGAATTGTTTTCTTCATGTTATTTGCATTTTTACAAC
This sequence comes from Glaucomys volans, assembly GCA_020662805.1. Lineage (NCBI taxonomy): Eukaryota > Metazoa > Chordata > Mammalia > Rodentia > Sciuridae > Glaucomys > Glaucomys volans. The sequence goes on along the minus strand of JAJEJO010002708.1, from coordinate 50,329 downwards.
TCCTGGATTATATTAGAAACAGAACCAGGAAGGAGAATTTAGGAATAGGGGAGTTATTTTCAGACCATCTTAAATCATACCTATCAAAAAGGTTGTTCATGCCACTATCTGCCTCTAACTTTCCATTCCTTTTTGTCATCAGACATAGGAAACAGAACTAGTATATGTCAGTAGTACTTGGTGCAGAGGCCCAAAGATGGAGAAGGCACTCTCCTTCTCTTAGGTTCATAATTTAGTGGAAGAGCAAGTTTGTAAAAATCCATTTTAATGTAGTTTAGCAGGTGTTAAAACTGTGGTCAAGGAATCACCAAAGTCCCAGGAAGGGGATTCTGCCTGTCAAAAAAGAAAGAGTTGGTAAGATTTAAGTAGGTATTTTTAAAAAAATAGCCTAGAAAATAGCCTGATAGCAAGGAGTATGGGTGTGGATCCAGCAAATGTAACCACAATCATTCTAGAGGAAAAAACATGTGGATGGCTTTTGATCGACTGTGCAGAAGTCTCCCCATCTATCAATAAAACCAGGAGATTCTAGGACCTCAGGTATCAGGCAGCCGCCCAATAAGGAGTGGGTGGAACACTTTGCTGGCTTCCTCTGAGCTTACAGATAAGAACGTGAAGGCGCCTAAATGTCAACACTGATGACAGATCCTTTTTTCTGAGTGAGGAGTAGTAAGAAACCCAGTAGCAACCTAGAACAAGACATACCAGACATGCTTCTCCCCGATTGGACTCCAAACCAATAATGCAGCACTCCAAATGGATCACATTATTCTTGTACTCAGTTCCACTCTGTCTCTAGCCCAGGAGATCTTGATGGTTTGGGGCATGTGGTACAAAGGCACAGAAAAATAACTGGATTGATTTTTCTCTAATTCTATTTGCTTAGGGGTCAGGTGCTATGGATAGATGTATAAAATTAATCCCTCCCTGCTTTATGCCTTGCTCACATTTTGGGGGGACCCAGAACCTAGGCCTGAATCCTTGGCACTGTATTTGAGATAATAAAATACCATGGGTAAGACTACAAGCTTTTCAAGATAGATGACCTGGTTCCAATTCCAGTTCCTTTAGTTCTACACATGTGACCTTGGCAAATCATTTAACATCTCTGTGCAAAAGTCCCTACATCTATAACATGCAAATGATATAAAGAGAATTAAATGGTTTAATGTGCATAAAAGAACTCAAAGGTATACCTGGCACATTAGAAACTGTTAATTATCTATCTCTCTATCTATCCATCTATCTATCTTAGCTATTATTATCCGTCTTATCACCAGGCATACATTCTTTCTTTCTCATAGTTCCTATTACTTAGGTAGCATGAGATACAGTATGTTCCAAGAAGCATCAGGATTTCCTGGACACATAGGAGCCACCCAGGATTATGACTCTCTTGTCCTCTCCCCTGGGTCTAGAAGTCAAACCTTTTGGTGGGATTACGAGGTGGACATCCTGGATGGGGGAAACTCTTTCCTTAGCTACCTATAGAGTGGTGAAATGTGTCCACACGTCCTCTGTTCCACATGCCCTCAGTATCAAGGGGTAAGTAGGCCCTGCTAAAAGAAAGATGGGGTCTTATTTATGCTCTTTGGGAAAAGCTTAAAGGGATCCTTGATGTTCCCAATGGTCCAGACCAATAGATACTTTCTTAATATGTGTATTAACTCTGTGCTGAGTTGGTGTATACTCTGCATTATGGCTACTGGTATCTATTGCCATGTAGGTAACAAAAATTGAGGTATCTTTTTTTGGGGGGGTGGATTGGAGATTGAACTCAGGGGCACTCGACCATTGAGCCACATCCCCAGCCCAATTTTATTTAGAGACAGTGTCTCACTGAGTTGCTAAGGCTTTTGCTCAGGCTTGGAACTTGCAATCCTTTTGCCTCAGCCTCCTGAGCCACTGGGATTACAGGCGTGTGCCACTATACCAGTATTTTTAATTAGTCCACTTCTCCCACCTAGGACCCAATCTAGACTCTCACTAATTCTCATGGAATGTACTGGTAGAGCCTCCCAACTGCACAGCTTTCCAAGCTGGATTCTCTCCTTTCTAGTTCAGTCTCCCAATGGCAATCAGATTGATCTTCCTGACCAACCACTATTGTAATCACCTCATTTTCCTTCCAGAAAATCTCCACTGAATCTGTAGTTGTTTCCTATCTTTCATTAAGACTTGATACAAGAAATAACTCACTTCACTCTTTACTATATGAAAAACAACCCTGCCAGCCAAAGGATTATATGTTATCATGTTGGTTTGATTGTTTAAAAGGAAATCAAAATACAGTTACTGATGCAAGATAGATGTATTTCTCATTCACATGAAGGTCTATGCTGATAGGAAGCCCAGGATGTGTGGTGTTAGTGGGTTCTCATTCATAAGATCAAATAGGGATCCTGGTCTCTCTCTCTTTCCTCAGTAGTGGTTCTGAAAGTGTAGCCCATGGACTCTTGGGAACGCCTGAGAACCCTCTTAAGGGTTTGCAAAGTCAAAATGATTATTATAATCATTTTATAACCTTTCTCATTTCCATTCCCCCATGAGTATATAGTGGTATATCCTGAAGGTTATTAAAAATAATGAGAAAGTTTGAGCTAACAAGGTCCATTTCAGGGAATGTGGATGTTTCTCATTTATTAATTTAATGATCATGTATTAAGCATTTGTAGAAATGTGGTCCATGTTCACTTGACAGATACTGATGGCACATTCATGGGCAAGGTCTGGTGTTAACTGCTGCACTGTGGACTGTGAGGACACAGTGAGGAATGAGAGACACAGTCTTTGCCCTCAGGGGGACTCCTGGTCTCATGGAGAAGTCAGATATCCAATGACTAGGAACACAATTATCTAATTACAACTGTGATAATGTTAAGAAGAAGGATAGAGCTCTAAGAGTAAAACATGGGGGTGGGAGAATCCTAATGTGATGGGGAAGTCTGATGTAGGACATTCCACTGCAAGGTTGAACAATACTGATGTTAAAGCTGTGAGCTGCTTTAAAACTCCTCATTCTTAGACATGATTGATGATGGCCAGCCCTAGTCAGATTCTGAGATAGAGGACTGGTTAGGCAGAAAAAGGAGACTTTCAACATCACTGCACCTCACATTTCATCTATGTAACCAAGGCGACCATCCATCTTAGTTTGCTTAAGTCATATCTTTGCTCTTATCTCAGTGCATTATTAACGTTTATCCTGGTGTAAACAGTTAAATGTTTATTCTACTTAGAGTTTTATCAGATTGCTAACTATACAGATGATTTTGACCATATTATCATTATTACATCTTTTTAAAATAAGGAAGCCACTGTTCAGCTTTAGAAATTATTATGTGTTGAGATAATACTACCCCCAAAAAAGATATAATGGCAAGGCCTGGGGATATAGCTCAGTTGTAGAGTGCCTCCCTTGCAAGCACAAGGCTCTGGGTTCAATTCCCAGCACCACCAAAAAAAAAAAAAAAAAAAATAAAAGGTATGATGGCAGAAATGCATGCATTGGTGCAAAAAGATACTTTCTGTAATGGTCCAACTTGATTGGGCCATGGGGTTTCCAGACATTGGGTCAAGCATTATTCTGGGTGATCTGAGAATATGTTTCTAGAGAAGATTAACATTTGAATTGGTAGACTGAATAAAGTATATTGTACTCCCCAATGTTGGTAGGTCTCATTCAATTAGCCCAGAGAACCAAAAGGCAAGTAACAGACAAATCAGTCTTTCTGCCTGATATGGTTTGTATGTGAGGCATCCCCCAAAAGCTTATATGTGAGACAGTGCAAGAAGATTTAAAGGAGAAATGATTAGGTTATGAGAGCCTTAACCTAATCAGTGAATTAATCCCCTGATGGGGATTAACTGAGTGGTAACTGAAGATGGGTAAGGTGTGGCTGGAGGAGGTGGGTCACTGGCTTTGGGGTATATATTTTGTATCTGGTGAATGGAGTCTCTGTTCTGCTTCCTGATCATCACATGAGTTTTTCCCTCTGTCACACTCTTCTGCCCTGATGTTCTGCCTCATCGTGAGCCCCAAGGAATGGAGACTGCTGACTATGGACTGAGACCTTTGAAACCGAGAGCCTTCAAATAAACTTTTCTTCTACAATTGCTCTTGTTAGGTCTTTTAGTCACAGCAGCAAAAAACTGACTAAAACCCTGCCTGACTGTCTTTAAGCAGGGACATCAGTCTTCCCTAACCTTTAATTCAAATTGAAGCATTGCTTTTCCCTGAATCTTGAGCTTTTTGGGTCACCAGATTTAATATACATCAGCTCTTCTAATTCTCAGGATGGGAACAACACCATCACCCTCCTGGGTCTCCAGTTTGTCCACCCAGATCCTGAGACTTTTTAGCATTGGTAATTACATGAGTGAATATTATAATATCTGTTTCTTCCCAACCTCTTCCCCCCACCTCTCTCATTTATTCTTTTTCTCTAGAGAACTCTAATATATCTTCAGTGTTAAAAAAAAAAAAAGTTCTGTTTGCCACATCTACATACGTTCAGACCAAAAGGCTTTGTTAATGTCAAAAAGACAGTAGAATGAATCAGACATAACTTTCTTATGTTTATATATGAATACACAGCCAGTATAACTCCACATCAGGTACAGCCACAAGAATGGGATCCTAATTAGAATAAATTATACTCCGTGTATGTACACTATGTCAAAATACATCTACTGTCATGTATATCTAGAAAGAACAACAAAAAGGCAGCATAGGATCCCTCCACTACCAGTTGAGCATTTTTGCAACTCTGTGCATCATTTTGCTTTTCCTCTCGCTCCTAGACTTAAGTGTGAGTGCAGGAATTAGAAGTCTCTTTAAGCTTATATTTATCTGTGCTCCATTCTCTGTCAGGAATGTAATGGCTGACACATGCTAATACATTAACTGCTGTCTCACTAAAAACATATTATGTCAAAGAAACATAACTGAATTTCCAAAAGGGGAAAAAGACTCTCCACATCAATATGTACCCAGTTAAATCTTTCTTTCTTTCATGACTTTCACACTGTCACTCTGTAATCAGTAATAAACAAGGTATTGGGGGCTGGAGTTGTGGCTCAGTGGTGGAGCACTTGCCTGGCATATGTGAGGTCCTGGGTTCAATACTCAGCACCACATATGACTAAATAAACTTTTTAATAAAAGATCCATTGACAACTAAAAACAAAAGTATAAAAAAACCAAGGTATTGGGGGTGCAGTTGAAACATGGAAAATATAGGCTACCATAAGCATGTTTACCATGTAGCCAGTTACAAAAGTAAGTGGACCTGGTAACAGTGTTCAATTGGATGGGGTCCATTCCCTGACCTTTCTAGCATTCAGGATTCTGTAAGATTCACAACTAACATCAAGCATAATTGCTTGCAGCCCTAAGGTCTTTCGCAGTTCCTCAGATGAATTTAGCACTTCTGGAAATCCAGCAAGTCATTGGTGTAGAATTGGAGGGGTAACTGAAGTGAAGGCTGGCACCCTGGGAGTGAAGTTATGAGTTCTAATCTTGGCTCTGCTGCTAACAGTGTATGGGACATGAACGATGAGTGTCCTTTTTTTCTAGTCTCAGCTTTCTTCATATTTGAAAAGATATGACTGGGAACAGAATTGCCAAATTTGTGACTGCTGTGGGAATGTTCTCCCGACTCTCAGCAAAGAAGCTCTCTGACATTATTATGTCCATTAATTTAAAGATCCAAGAAATGGGGAAAAAATGTCAGAGCTTAGTTTGACTTGATAATTGTATTTTTCCATTCCTTCTTTTACTCACAAATATTTGCTGGGTGTCTGTTTAGCCCCCAGTCAGCTTATGGAGACATGATTACTGACTATGGGAAAGATCTCCCTCATCTTCAGAGCTGGCTGCAGTGCTGTGTTGGTACTTGCAATTGCAGATGAGAAAGGGTAGGTTTAGCTTTAGATATGTTCACATGGGATCAGAAAGACTCCTTGAGCATGTAAATTGGTTCATGGTAGAATTAGTATGGCTTGGAATTATTTTTCTACCTTTTCAGTCAAAACTAAAAATGTTCATCTCTTATGCTCATTTTAGTTTAATTGATGGTTTAACTATATTCTGTATTTCCCATATTGGTTTCATTTTAAGCATTAATAATTCCTGAAACTCAATTTGAGTACTATAACAAAAACAATTATTGGTTAGACACTTTGTAATATACACAAGATAAAAAGAGCATATATTGACTAAGATATGTTTGGAATATTGTTGTGTGGTAGGGTTGTAGGAATAAGGTGGGATTCGAGAAATTACATGTTTGGGATTATAGTGGAGACAACAGGCTTAATTTCTTCACTGAAGAACTGTGTTTCATTAACATCTCAATAGTTTGCCATCTGATGGAGTTTAAAAATGTAGTATTTGTATGTTGACTTTTCAGAAAAATCAATATAGTTGGAAAATACAGGTTTCATTTTAGAGTTGGGGCCTTTGTCGCTTTCATTTTGGGATACCATTTCCACAAAAACCATAGCAGATTGGTTTTTGTGACAGTTTTTAGTAGTAGAAAAGCATTCCCTGGCAGCTGCACTGTGTCAAGGGTGCCAGGAGAGGCATATGGAGCAAGGAACTTTTTCAAGAAGACATTGAGTGGATCTAGGGCATTTAGTGGGTCAAGGGAAAATTAAGGGAACGCTTTTTCTTCTCTTGCTTGTGTGTTTGCTGTCTTATGGGCTTTCTCGTTCATCTTCCCTCCTATGATACCCAATGACATATGTACTCACAAAGTTCACCATCAAAGCTGAGCATAGACTTGATTTTTAAATATGTGGCTCTTCTCCAGAAGCCCCTCCAAAATGCAGAGCGTTAGGGCTCTTATGTCCTGTCCCTGTTCAAACAAAGAGAAGCATTTATCTCAGACATTTTCCCACTTTTTACCCACATCATTCATTTTCACATCCCCAAAGGCATTTGGCAAACAAAAATGCAATGTTTGTTTATATTAACCCATTTTAAAAACACTTCAGGAAGCAACACAAAGTTGCCTAATCCCCATATCAGTGCTACCAACTAACCACATCTCTCAGAGCTCCTGCTTTAAAAGAGAAAACATTTGGTTCATTTTGTGAAGGAAATAAACCGAGACTTTGCCTTTTCTGCATTGCCTTTTATTCCTAGAAGCCTGCAGGGTCCAGTGACCAGGATGCTTTGCTAAATGAGAGGAGAATTGCAACTCTGGGAATGCTTAAAAGAATTTCATTTCTTGGTGGCAAAGTCAGACACACCTTCCTGATCATGGATAGTCTACCTTAGGCTAAAAGTTAACACGTTTATTAAAAATTTCTTTTTAATTAAAAAAGTTTTTCCTACTCTCCTATATTAGTGAAACATATATCCCAAACCCAATACCAAGTCCTTATGAGGAAAATTTCGGGGGCAAAATAGTCTCTTGAAATACTCTCTCCAAAGACTGAGCCCAGAGACTCAGGGGACCTGGTGTCTGTGTGGCTCAGTGAGACCAGGTGGAGGAAGGCAGGCACATGAGCTCAGCCACTGCTATGGACCTTGCCTGGCACCTTCTTCACTTTGGGAACCTGGGCAGTTACCCAGTTAGCTAAATGTTAATTTTTTCATTTGCAGAACAAGGATAACATCCACCTGCAGGAGCTATTGTGAGGATTACATTCGGACTTGCTAGTACAGTGCTTGGCAAGGAGTGAGCATTGAGCAATACTGGAATTTATTGTATTATTTACTGTAGAAGATTTAAAATCCAGACTGGTTTGTAAAGGAATTTTCAGCATTTCTGCAGAGGCATCCCTCCATTTGGCTTGCAGGGACACAATGCCCTGAGAATTCAGGGGCTTTCTCATTCTATTCTCTCTTCCTTGTTTACTCAGAAATCTGAAATCATACAACAAATAGTCATTTGGTTTCTGGGAAAATGAGAGGAAAATGATTTCATTAAATTTCTCTGTGGAATGAGAATAACTATAATGATCACAAACTTTATTATGTGTGAGCCCTCTCACTGCACCAACTCCACATAGCTCCCCATCATTAGCCTAAAGTTGTTTGGTTCTGGCCTTGGATGTATCTGAAATCTCTGGACTCTAGGGTAGGTTGTGTTGACTCTAAAACAGCTTGAACATCAAAAATCCAACAATCATAAAATAAGCATAGAGAGATGTTTGTGTGGGCTGTGACATTGACATTATTCATGGTGGCCAAATAAATTATGGAAGTGCACAATGTTGGCCAGTGAAATCTGGGTAGCTAATCAGCTGGACCGGTCTGTAGTGAGCTGCATGGGAAACAGAATCATTCTTTCTAGATGAAGCCAATCAGATAAACATTTTCAGTGTCCTGGCAAAAGACACATCAGGCGATCCAGGAAATCAAATACCCATCCCCAATCCCATTTACTCCTCTGAACAAGTTCCTGCTGGGCACATTTTGAGACACAGACTACATTTGGCCAACAGATGTTAACGATTTAAGGGAAGCGGTCATTGATCTAAACAAGTTTCTCTTGGAGGGATTCTCAAAAGATCATCACAGAAACAAAACATTAATATGAAAATGTGGTTTCACCACCCCCATCTCTCCAAGCTGAGCCCTACTATACTGCTTTACACCTCCCCATTCTGGCTCCCACTCGGGATTTCCATGGTCCCTAAAATGATCTGCATTCCAAAGTATCCTAGTGTCCCTCTGATATTCCCATTCTCATCAGGAAGCTGGTCTCTACAGAGAGGAGGAAAACGTGATGAGCTCAAATGGAGTCACCATATTGTGTTAGCACCATTACCACAGCATTTATATTTTAAAAGACAAAATTCCTTAAATAAATCAATAACTGGTGAAATTTTAGGCTGTGTACTAAGGGGAAATAAAAAGCTCCAAGGTGGAGCTTCCCTAGTTGTTGCTGGGTTCACTTAGCTGTTGCTTCACAGCTTCCCCTATGTTTTCACCTAAGAAATCCTTTGTATTCTTCCACCATTATTCACTGAGAGCCTTTGACATCTTCCTTACAGTTCTGGGAGCTAGAATATCAGCAAATAAAACAAAGGTGCCAACTTTGGGGAGTAACTAAGATAAGGTATACTAGACATAATAAGTAAATTATGTAGGCTGTTAAAAGGTGATAAGTGCTTTGGGAAAAGAAAAAGAAAATGGGGTCAGAGGTCTGAAGATGAGCTGAACATTACCATTTCAATTGTGGGATCCAGGGAGGGTGCATTGAAGAAGTGACATTTGTGCAAAGACTTGAAGAAGGAGGAATTAGCCAAGGAGATGTGCAGGAAGGCAGTCTCCAAAGAAAGAAGAGCTAACACACTGATGTGCTAGGGGAACAGCCAGGAGGCCAGTGTGACTGGGGTGAAGGGAATAGGGAGGATAGGAAGAGAGAAGGCCACTTAAGGGTCCTCAGTTCCCCACTCTGACTTCCAACACAGCAAGGGGGTCTTGACAGGGGCCAAGAAAACGGCAGGGGCACCTAAGAAGTTTTCATAGGCGGGGTACTGCACTTTCTCAAAATCAATACAAGGTAATACACAGCTTCATATTCCAACAAGTGGAAGCTGGAGAAGTTATTGGAAACTACATTCTCAACCTCATGTGTTCTGAGCTAAGTAGACAATGCATTTGAAGACCATGTTGGATAAAGTCATCATAGGTGAGTGACTGACTCTTTTTCCTCAGCTGGACCTTGGTCAAAGAGCTTCTTGGAGACTGACCCTACAATAATATGGCCACCTTGAAGACATTGATTTTAAACTGGATACAGAGCCTCTGTGTCACAGACTTCAATGCCAAACACAAGTGTAGACAAAGTTCTCTGGCTCAGTCATTGTTGAAAAACTGTTTCTCTGTAGCAGGCTGAGGCTTCCAGGTGATTTGGTAAAGCATTAAGTTCATATGTCAAATATCTGCTTGTGTACTCAGGCATTTATTCTAGACCAGGTATCTCTGGGTTGACATTTTTAGGATCATTCTACATTTAAAATATTTTCTCTGTGACTAAAAGCTTCAGAAACATGATCTTTGGCCTCACTTGGAAAACTGATTTCATATTTGCATGATCTTTCTTCTTTAACAGTAGGTAAATTTCTTTCTGTGCATTATGTAAGAAATACAAGGCTGGGAGTCAGAAATCAGAGAGAGTTCCAAGGAAGATGGAGAGATTTGACTAGATGATCTCTGAAATCCTGCAATCTATTAAGGGAGTTTAAATTTGATGAAATTCATATAATTCAGCCATGACCATTCATTTATTAATTCAAATGTTATCGCATAATCTCCATAAGCTAAGTTCTATGTATCTTCTCATTGATAAAATAGATATGAGGTTCTTATCTTTTAGGCACTTGACAAGTGCCAGTTTTAATTGGTTGGCGTTGTCTGAGTTGCTGGGTTGAAAAAGACTGTAAGGACCAATAAGTGTAAGAGCTGTGACTGACTAACCTGTCTGTTGTGAGCAAAGTTTCCTTTCATTAATGGGGCGCAGACACCAATAATACACTTTTGAAAAGGCAACAATGAACTACTTCATGAAACTAAGAGAGCCTTTCAAGACAGAGTCCAGCAATATATCACTATTTAAAAATAAGACCCTTGTCTTCCCAATGGAAGGCAAAGAGCTTTTCAAAGGTGATTCCCCTTGTGATTGTGAGCATTGTCCCATTGATATTTCAAAGAGCTGTTTAACCTTATTCTTTATCATGCTGGTACCAAAAAATTCAAGAAAAAATTGACTGATACCTAAGGTGACTCTAGTAATGAATAAGTCAACTCTTTTCTTTTTAAACCCATCGATGGATTAAAAAACTATCTATGTCTCACAACTCCTGGCTGATCTTTTCAGCAATTAGCTACCTAAAGTCTACTGATCTGTCAATCACACTTCATTTTGCATGACTGACTGTGTTCTATGGCAGTCTTCTTCCTTCTAATGCATTTAATAGTTGGCTTTGAAAGACTGCCAATACAGAGGAACAGCTGAAAACATTACCCCTAGTCAGACTGCCCTTTTCTAGATCTGACTGCAACTACCATTTGCAACTTTTATATTCCGAATTTGTTGTTGGTCTGACTGCAATCATTGACTTTCTATAATATACTTCTTCTGGTTTTTTGTTTGTTTAGCTAATTGGTTTTGTCTGTTAGACTTACTGAATTTTCTGACACCTGTTGAATCAAGGTCTATACCAAATCATTTAACATCTCCAAGCTTCATTGGAAACAACTCCTATAAACTTACACTCTGTTGGTGGTGTTGAAAAGCAATCAAGTAAGAGGAAATGCAGATTGGACTGGCAGGCAATGGGGGATGAGAACAATACATGTGAGTTCAAATGCCAGTACTTCCATTTACTAGTGGTGCAGTCATGGATAAGTTCCTTAACTTCACTGAAAAGTTTTTTTATCTGCAAAGTCGACACAGGCATACCTATGCTGCCTGATTCTAATCTTAAGAGATATAATGCATATGAAAAGCACCTGGAATAAGGCAGGTGCTCTGGTTACTGTTTTTAGTAATTTTCTTTAATATTTCTCATTATTATTAACAATTCAGTAAATTAAAATGCTAGAAATACTAGGAATATACAGTTTGCAAGACTTGGGTTTTTGAATGGACGTGAGGAGTCAACATGGAGACCTAATGTGGCAGAAGACGACACAACATAAGTATTCACCAGGCATCTTCTTCCTCACCTCTCCTGTCCACAACTGGCCCAAGATTTATTTTGACCATTCACTCCCCAACTTACAGTCCCACCCGAAGGAGGTAAACTCAAAGTGAGAAGGATGATGCTTCAGATAATATCCACAGAGGCAGCACTATCCTGGAAGGAAACCCTTTCTTCTATGCTAATAGCTTAAGGTTGTGTGATGTCTGCAGTGAGAAGACTAGGGCGTACCCTTCTTGCCCCTCAGCCCTCCAGAAGTTCTCTTTACAAGGCTCCAGCTGTGTGGTAGAGCCCTGACTCTCCACTGCACCCTCTCCCTGTACTTGCTGTAACAAAAGATTGAAATTAGCTGACTGGAATTTCTAAAATCTAATTCAGCAATAGTTCAGCTGTTAAAAGGGAATGGATGGACCAGTTCAGTCAAGCAGCAACTGGTTTATTCCTACTTCTGTTCAATTAGGCCCCTAGAATGTTCATGTTGGAAAGGAAGTTAATGATCAACTAATTAATCCCTCTCAATCTAAAAATGAGTACCGTGTGCCTTAGTGGAGTGGAACGGAAGTTGAATCCCTCTCACAGACAGTGAGGCTGAAGGGGAAGGCATTTTGGTTTTACATATTAATACCATGGAATGCAATTGATTTGTTTTTTATTTAAAATTCTTTTTTTAAGGTTGAGATTAAAAATCAGACTGAAACTGTCTTTTCTCATATGGCTGTCTGGTTTTTGATCTTGGGGAAAATGACTTACCTTCGTGGATTTAGAAGCCAGATCACAAGAATCTGATGAAGAACAAAAGATACACTACAAACAAGGACATGAAAAGCAAGGGCAATACCTATAGCACTGTGGCAGTTGTCAGGGACAGTCTTTGGTGCCTCTTCCAAGGCTCTAATTCTGTACACACAATTTTGTACCTGAAACTTTGAGTCCCCTACCCCAAATTGTCTCAAATTCAAGGCCCACCATCCTGAGTCACCCTCAGAGAGCCAGGATGGTAGAGGGGAATTGCTTTGGGCACTGACTTGGGTTCAAACTCTCTGTTATCAACTTGCTGGCTGACTTTGGATAAGTTACCTAAGAACTCTATACATTCCTTTCCTCACCCATAAAGTGATTGTAGTAACACTGATTTCCTGAAGTTATGAAGCTTAAGCAGGGTAACATGGCAAGAGCCTTTGGTTAATGCCTGGAACAAACCTGCAATAAAATGCTCTTGTATTATAATAGGAGGTAGATTTGATGAGTAAGAGTACAAGCTTTGAAACCAAATACACCCACATTCAAATTCCTGCTTCATATCGCTATACTTACTGTGTTATCTTCAGCAGCTTAGTTTTTCCAAGGTTTTGTTTTCTCTACTTTAAAATGGGCTTAATAAAATCTGACAGAGTTGCTTAAAGTTAAATGAGATGATGGAAAATGCTTTGCGAGTGACTGACTGCTTTGGGTCACAAATAATAACCAAAACAACAATACACACAACAGAACAACAAGAACTATAAAAAATGATCAATATGGCTTAAGGCAGTTTTCATACTTTTGGGCATACTCCACAGTAAAAAACAGATCTTACATTGTGACTCAGTACACATATATATACATTATCGCAGAACTATTGGGTGAATCAAATTTTAAAAATATATAGAACTATGCTTCATTTATGTTCTAGAATGGAAAAATAAAGAGAGATGGATCCAAATTCAGGCTTTCCCAGTAAGTGTGAGCAGTTGCCATTTCAGTATGTCAAATGCTGATACTTTTCCTCATTCCTCCATTTCATTTTGATGAACTTATTTCTATTTTTTAGAATCCTATAAAGTTTGGAGGAGAAAAACATATGTGAAAAATTTACCTAAATATACTCAACCTAATTCTGATTACTTGTTGATTTTTAACTTTATATTACTTATAGAAATGTTGCTTCCAGAATTTTTATTACCAAATTGTTTTGGTCAAGGTTGGGCAAGCATTGGGTTGCCAATTTTTAAAGAAGGGCACTATCCCACTTCTCCAAGATTATGGAGCCACTAGTTTACTGAATAGTTTACTTAATAAGCCACTTTCCTCTCTGATACAAGTCTTGGTTTCTCAAGCTGACATTCTATGTGTAATATAAAAACATATTAAACATATAAAAACCATGGTAATAATTGTTCTATACTGGCTTTTCATCATTATGTAGCAAACTCGATTTATAATAATAGAAGATTGTAACTCAATAATATTGTTGCTCTTTAATGAATTGTAAGTTAAACTATGTGGGCTCAATGATTGGCTAGTGCTGCTTGTTTTGTGGGCTAAATTCATGTCTGATGAAGTTCTGTGCACCTTTCTTAGCTATATGATTCTTGTTCACTTGCAGATGCTTGATTAAAACGGCATCGATGCTGAGTGCAATGGGTATGCCTGTAATTCCAGTGACTAGAGAGGCTGAGGCAGGAGGTTAGCAAATTCAAGGCCAGTGTCGGCTTCCTAGTGAGGCCCTGTCTCAAAAAATTAAAAGGGCTGGGGATATGGCTCAATGGTAAAGTGCCTCGGGGTTCAGTCCCCAGCACCACAAAACAAGAGAACCAACCCCCTAGCATCCATTGGTTCGGCACAAAATGCACAGTAGTAGATGACCCGATTATGCAGTTTTTTTCATTGTTAGATCCTCAAATTACCCTGAGTAGGCAGGTAGGAGGCAGGTTAAGGGACATAGCTGTTGCTTAACTATGCATTATTTCCACAGCAAAATAGCATCTAGGTAATCACTGGGACATTTGGAGACAGGTACTTCTGACCATCTTTTATGGCTCATCCACTCTAGTGGGGGGCATGGGTTTGCCTATTTGGGGTGGTATTTGGATGTTAGTTGATAGATACTGTTTCTAGCATGATGAGGGTCAGTCATTTTATCATTTTTAGAGATAGATCCTTATGTGGATAATTTATGTGGATTGAGCATATACTCACTCCTGGTAGTGTACATCCCAAGATGAAAACTCCAGGAAGTACTGCAACAACTTAAAGGAAACACTCTGAAAATCACACTCATAACACCTGGATTTTTAGTTCATGTCAATTCAAGATGGAAACTGTCACTTCAAAACTATTTGTTTATCGCCAGTGGCCATCCTTCACTTTTTAAGGAAAAATTGTATATTGTTAAAGAGCACAAGATAATGTTTTGATACACTGAACTTATTACTACAATTAAGTCAATTAACATATCCACCTCTTCACATAATTACCATATTTTTTAACATGTGGCAAGAACACTCAAGATCTACTCTTAGAAAATGTCAAGTATACAATACAGTATTATTAAATATAATCACTGTGCTGTACTTGAGCTCTCTAGAACTTAGTCATCATATATAGTGGAAACTTGGTATTTTTGACAAATGTTGCCCCATTTCTCCTGCCCTGGTAATCACCATTTCACTCTTGGTTTCTATGAATCGAACCCTTAGATTCCACTTATGAGATCATGCAAAATTTTCCTGTTTGGTTGAGTTCATGGAGTGCATTGTCTTTTAAGTTCATCTGTACATGATTTCCCTTTTTTTAGAGTTTGGACAACACTCCATTGAGTGGACATATACTAGATATGCATACAACAATTTATTTGTGCATTCGTTGATTGACGCTTTTCTCCATATCTTGGTTACTCTGAATCAATGAACACAAAAGTGCAGATACCTCTTTGAGACACTGATTTCATTTCTTCTGGATAAACACCTAGAAGTAGAAATGCTGGATCATATGGTAGTTTGATTTTTTTGAGAAAACTCAATACTGTATTCCACAGTGGCTGTACCAATTCACATCCCCATGTATAGGGGCTCCCCTTCTCCACATCTTCATCAATACTTGTCTTTGATGACTGTCATTCTAACAAGTGTGAGGTGACCTCTCATTGGGGTTTCAATTTGTGTTTCCCTGATGATTAGGGATCTGGACACCTTTTCATACACCTTTTAGCCATCCATATGTCTTCGAAAAACTATCTGTTCAAGTCTTTCACTCATTTTAATCAGGTTTCTGCTATTGAGTTATATGAGCATTTCAGATATTTTAGATATTAACTCCTTAGCATTTTTATGGTTTACAAATAACTTCTTCCAATCTAGATTCCCTTCTCATTTTGTTGGTTGTTTGCTGTGAGGAAGCTTGTTAGTTTGACATAATAAAGCTTGCTTTTGCTTTGGTCGACTGTATTTTTGGTGTCACATTAAAAAAAAATTACCTCAAAGATGAAAGGCAAGGAGATTTTCTTCCTTTTCCTCTAGGCTTTTTACAGTTTAATGTCTTACATTTTGTCTTTAATCCATTTTGAGTTGACTTTTGTATATGGTGTAAGGTTAAGGGTCCAATTTCATTCATTTGCTTGTAGATGTCCAGGTTTTCAATATTAATTATTGAAAATCATCCTTTTCCCATTGTATATTTTTGGCACTCTTGTCAAAGATCAGTTGACCGTGAATATGTGGGTTTATTTCTGGGCTCTCCACCCTGTTTGTTTGGCCTACATGTCAGTTTCTTTGGCAGCACTATGTTGCTTTGATTACAAAAGCCTTGTAACATTTCAAAGTTAGGAGATGTGATGCTTCCAGCTTTGTCCTTGCTCAGGGTTGCTTTGTTTGTTCAGAATCTTCCGTGGTTCCATAGGAATTTTTAGATTCTTTTTTCATTTCTGTGAAAGATAAAATTTTGGAATTTTTATAGAGATTCCATTGCTTCTGTAGATCACTTTGCATAGCTGAGTACTAAGTTAGTATGATGCTAGGAAGCTGTACTCCAAATCTTTATATTCTTCTAGAAACTACGCAGGTCCTCATGGTGAACTTGTGTATTCTAATGTAATTCTTGCATTCATTTGGTTAGCCAATTCTTATTGCTCCTTCATCTTATGTTATCTGTGTTTTAAAATCTTCATCCTATTATAGGAATGTATGCAAGCCACCTCAAATGCCATTAGGAAAGACATGGGAATATGGGTATAAATTAAATAGATACTTAATTACATTTATTACCATGTTGCAAAGTTCTCCAGTTATTCATGTGCATTTCCTTCTCTGAGTAGAAGAGGAGGGTCTCATGTTCTACTGTTTTCACCCAAGCAGCTGTGTGAAGAGCCTTTGACAAGCCATTTAACCACTCCCTATTTCAATATACCTAGTACTTAAATGAATGAGGCATTCAGAAGGAATGATTCTCTATTGTCCCCTGAAGCCCTGTGTTTTTAATTCGAAGACAGTGTCTACACGGAGTGTGGATGTGTGCCTTTCATGCTCTCCTCAAGCCAATTCGAGTTACTTGTCAAACCCAATCCTCTGACTGGATGCATGCACTCTTCTTCCTCTAGGGCACTTCTCACTAGTTAATTCTTACTAGGTATTTTATGGAAGTGCTAAATATCATTGCAGCAATGCAGATAATACCTCAAGGAGGAAAGAAACGATGTGACACAGTTTCATTGTGCAATACACTTTTATTTTCCTTTTACTTTTGCAGTCATCTTTGAGTAATCGTTGTGTAAACAATAGAATGGAATGAAATTACATTAAATCGTATGCAAATGGCTCTAGAACACCTTAACAATTATGACAAGGCAATTATAAATAACTTTTTTTCCTTAGTAATATATATTTGCTTTTTAAAGTACATTAAAGAGCTGCCGTATCTAGGGTTAGCTAGGAAAGAGCCCTGGTGCCATCCTGGGAGCCCACCTCCCTGAAAGTTTAATTTCCAATTGTGAAAATCCTAAGGTGTACTAGTTCCAGAATATATAGTCAAGCAGAAGGCTACTTGGGTTGAAAGAATTTATTCTTGAAACTTAACAGCATTTTACCTTTTAGTCATTGCACAAAACCGTTTCTATTATTTTCACTCCACCTAGGTATTCTGCAGAATTTCAAGTAAAACTCAGATTCTGATATTTTCAAGTTTATCACCTTTAGAATAACAAATCCTATCTTTTAAGGAGAGCCAAATCAGAGATGGGTGTACAGTTAGCAACCTAACAGAATGGCAACATTTTTTTTATGGTATTCTAAACGTTCCAATGAAGCAGATCTTATATATGCCACCTTATGTAGAGGAAATTTTAGATCTGAGACTATTCCAGAGGAAAGCAGCCTCAGGCACATTCTTCATGTGAAAGTATGCAAGGCACCTCCCTCTCCCAAGAGACAGATTGTAGATTGGTTTTTAGGCAAACAAACCAAAATAATAAGCATCCAAGTTCCTAATTCAATCATTTCAAAAATTAGAATTTACAAGTACTCCAAAGATAGACCTGAAACTTTTTGTTTAAATAACAAGAGATTAACTGCAAGAAGCATATAATCAAAAACTTTTTTTTTTCTTATAGCTAAGGTGTGTAATGCATAAATATATGAAAAATAAAATTCACAGTCAGTTTTAAAACTAGAATTCAAGTTTGGCTAATAAATCTTAATTTTATAAGTATATTAATTTCTAAGTACAACATAAAAGAGGCAGTATTGTCAGATGTACAGTTGAAGGATTATAACAGAAATAACAACAATGAAAGGAGAAATAGGCTTCTGATAGAAAATTCCTTTTGTTGCCAGTAAATAGGACCACCTGAGTGTATTTCAGATTCTTTTCATTTAAGGGCTATCCGAATTGAATGCTAAGAATATTAAATAGCTTTTGGAAAAATCAGCAACAGTCAGGCAGCTGTAGCATTTGCTTGTTCTCATACAGTGGATTGCTAGAGAATAAAGCAGAACTCGGAGTGTTGTAAGTTTTAAAAAATTATTTTTTATCCCATTTCATTGAAGCCAGCCTCTTCACAATCTTCTGATTTTGCTGGGACAGGGAGTAAGGGGGTGGGAGGAAGTGGACAGGAAGTGGGTGTGTGGGGGGGCACGACAGATCAGGGTGACAGCAAGGGACATACATCAGCTCACACTCAGTTGAGCAAACCCAATCAGCTTCACTTCATCAGGAATCTCCGACCCATCACAGCCAGAAGCCTGGAAAAGGGAAACAAAACACAACACCTTCAACGCTGGTTTGTCATTGCTGTGGGTATTTAAAAACTTATTCATGTGATGGCAGATCCAAGCAAAGGTCAAGGTTTGTAATGGGACCATGTGTTCCATCTCTTCCAGAAGGAATCCCAAGAGATCCTCTAGAATAACTACTGTTGTCAGGAATTTGGTCATTGTGCCAATCAGTACAGAGCAGAGGTGCCACCCACACCCAGGTTTGCAGCTCTGAACTGCTAGGGAAACATGACTGCCAAAGGCTGTGCTCAAGATTTTTCAATGACTAAACAGTTATTCTAAATGTACTTTCTAATTTGATCTCTTTGTAATAATAAAAACAACTGTTGTGAAAATATGCAGAAGGTATTGAATAGGTTACTCAGGTAACTTTGGTTTTTCACTCCCATCCTTCCACTGTAAATCTGGAAGAAGTTGGGGGGAGGGAGGCTGGGACAGAGGGAGTCACCCAGTATTGGGATGGCTCATTATAGACAACTGCTATTTATTTTTTTATTTTTTTGGAACCAGGGATTGAACTCAGGGACACTCGGCCACTAAGCCATATCCCCAGCCCTATTTTGTATTTTATTTAGAGACAGGGTCTCACTGAATTGCTTAGGGCCTCGCTAAGTTGCTGAGGCTGGCTTTGAACTCGTGATCCTCCTGACTCAGCCTCCCAAGTCGCTTGGATTACAGGCGTGCGCCACCGCGCCCAGCTGACAACTGCTATTTATATGCTAGACAGTGGGTTTTACAGGGAGAACTACTTGCTGTAATTAGGCTGCTGAATGTACCCTAAAGGTCCATGTGTTAAAGGCTCGGTCCCCAGGGAGGTGCTACTGGGAGGCAGTGGGATCTTTAAGGGGTGGGGCCTAATGGAAGGTTGTTAGATCTTTGGGGAATGCCCCTGAAGGGAATAGAGGGACACTGGGTCCTTATTCTCTTCTGCTTCCTGACCATGAAGTGAGTGGTTTTGCTCTGACATGTGCTCCTGCCATGATGTGCTGCCTCTCCATAGGTCCAGAGAAATGGGGCCAACTGATCATGGATTGGAACCTCCAAAACTGTGAGCCAAAATAAATCTTTTCTCTTTATAAGTGAGTTACCTTTTCTGTTACAGTAACAGAAAGCTGACAATTATAAAGGAGTGATTTACCATTAAAACTTTTGTTTGTAAAATTTTAGGACATATTAATTGCCTTAAACTGGACAAAATTATAGTGTCAAAGGCTTTATTATTTTTCTTACTTCAAAATTAGAAGGAATTTGAAATGAGCCAATGCCCTGCAAACTGCTCTCTGGTTATAACTTTTCAATTTTTTTAATTTTCTCTGTCACCCACTCTTCCCTTTCTTTTACACACACACACACACACACACACACACACACACACACAGAGTTGTCAGATCATCATTCTAAGCTATAGTACACATATCAGAATTGAACATTATATAAGCACCACAAGTAAGGAGAAAAAAGTTGATGATGAATGACTGGGAATGGATGATTAATCACCAAAGGACCATACAAACCTTTTCTGGGCCTAATTCCTGCAAAATTATTGTCACAGTGATTTGTTTTGCATGGAAAAGGGCCCTTTCCAACCACCACAATTAACCTGCTTACTACAGCTTGTATGTGTTTCAGATATTCAAATAAATAGTACATAAAACCAGCCTTTATGACCTACAGCATTTTCCATTAAATAAGCAGCAAAATAGAACATACTTTAAATATTTTTTAAAAAAATCAAAATAACTGACTTTAAAGTAACATTCAGTGTAAGTTATTAATGTTTATGCAAGAAAATTAGTAGCCTAACAGGTAGGAATATTAGTATTTAGAGAAAAGCATCCACTGTGCTTTGTGTGTGTCCAGTGAGATCTCCAGTTTCACTTGACAGATGAGCTCCTTGGTGAGGTACAGGGGCAATAAGGTCAGAAGGCCTCCTTCATGTTTCACAAGCAGGCATTTCACCTGAGACACTTCCTGGTGGTGTCAGCCACACCGATCTATACTAGAATCTTCACCTACTCTCGCATCCTGCTGCCACTGGTCCTTCATCTACCCCCTAAGTCCTCTCTTCTGTCCTGCATGGTTCCTGCTAACAACACCTACTCAACCCACTGCCTGTGGCAGAGACAATCTTTGGGACGAGAAGGTGAGGGACAAACCTCTAAGGACAAACTCCTGCCACTACTGGTGAAAAAAGGGTCAGGTCAGGTCACAGGCAAGCATGAAGTTTGTCTAAAGTGTCAAAGCTACATCAGAGATTTGGCAATGTAGATGTCAGGAGGATAAAATGACAAGGAATAAAAATGAAAGACCCAATAGTTGTTAAACTGAAGAGAAATATGAAATCCACTCTTTTGGAAAGAAGTGTAAGTGGGACTTCAGTGACAGCAGGTTTATCCCACAGGGTATCTTCCCAGAGGCCCGTCCCCCACTGTTTTATCCCACAAGGTATCGTCCCAGAGGTCCCTCCCCCACTGTGTTACTGAGGCCTGGCAGCTCCACTGACATGCCAGTTTCCAGGACAGGACACGTGGGTTTGCTTGCTTCAAGGCTCTCGGTCTCAGCTGCCCTCTCCTAACCAACTTGAGCCCACGTCTCCTTCAGCCTCCAACACAAAGAAGGGCAATGTGCAAATCGTCCCAAAACTCAGAGATAGAGGACCAAAGACCCTTCTGAGTACCAGTCAAACTTGTGGGTCTCCAGATTTCTGTGTATTCTTAAAAATTAATGAGGACTCCCAAAACCTTGTAGTTATGTGTGTTGTTATTTATTGCACTTAGAAATTGAACTGAAAATGTTAAAATATTTTGAAACTATTAAAATAATGTTTAAAATATTTAAAAAATAATATTAACAACTAAATGTTTATGTAAATTACATTTATCATACTTAGAAATTAAATTAAAAAATACTGAATTCATTAATGTAACAATAATGAGTTTATTATTACCATAAAGTCTTTATGAAAATAATCATTGTCCCCCCAGCCCCTGCCCCACCAATCATACAGTAACAACAAATACAAAAAACCTTGGGGAAGTTGACATTGCTTTCCATTTTCCAAACCTTTTCAGGGTCTTGCTTAATAGAAGGTACCAGCCCCACAGAAATATGTACTTAGAAGAGCAAAGGGTAGTTAATGTTTTTTTGGAACAGTTGTGGATATTGTTGGCTACTATACCAAAACTTTCTTAAAGGTTAGTTGCAACGTGGAATCTGAAACCATAGCATTGAACTTTGCGTCCTCTGTTCCATTAAAATCCATTGGTCTCCCTTGCCCTTTGAATGGATCTTTTACCTGCACATGAATTTTAAGCATCACTGCATTTTGCAGATCTTCCAAATGTTGACATTTTTCATGATAAGAAAGTTTCATTATACAATGTCAACAAATCATATTCATTAATATTGTTCATCACTAATCTCTTCAGAAAATTCTTTAAGTACTGGGGGGATGTCAAGCAGATACCTGTTTTCCAAAATTCTGTTTTTGCCTGAAAGCTCAAATTTATTATTGGCAACAGATACTGTCAGGTTGTTTAAGGGTCAACCTTACTTTGTTCATTTTGGAAAACAAAATATGTTTTCCAGATACCTAAGTGTGAATAATAACATACTGTCAGTTATTCTTCCAAGAAAAAAGGTGTTTCATGAAAAACAAAAACAAAACAGAACAAAAGCTAGCTGAGCTCATAACCAATCAATTTCACAAGGGCTTTTCCTAGACACTGTCAATGTAATTCGATATACTAAAGAAGAAGTATTCCCATTTCATCTCACAGAATATTAAAAAGATGTGTCCTCGAGTTGAGAGTTATTAAAACAAAAAACACTTGGTGTTTCATTAGGAAAATTCTTAAGTGAAACCGACATTATTTTTTTCAGTGAATGTGTGAGTGAGCAAGCAATGGGCACAGTCCACTTTGAGGTCACAGTCTGGGTTAGTGCTGACATTATCAGTATTACCCACTGGAGCTTTTACACCATCGACACAGCAGGAAAGGCAAGTAACATCTTAGTAGTATTATGAAAAGGATTTTGACTTCCAGAATCCCCTGGAAGGGTCTCAGGGAACCTCAGAAACTGGAGACCCAGCTTTGTGAACCTCAGCTTCAGAAGTGAAGGAGTTCAGAACACCATGCCACCCCAAAATATGCCCTCTGGCATGTGGACCTTTTTAAATTAAATATTCTTTAAAAACAACGATAGCAGGAGCAGGGAGTACATTCTGACCTTCCTAAACAGGAGCTGGCATTCCCATGTGGAAGGCGTCTGCCCTGCACCTGGCAGAAGGTACTCTGAGCCAGAGGTGAGGAGTCAAAGCCAAGAGAAACCTGTATAAACCTTGTTAAACTAACCCTTATGCTCTAAGCCACTTGTCCATGATAAACTGTCCCCCTCTAAGACCTCCTACATCCTAACGTTTTCACTATTTATTGTTCTTTGTCCAGTTACATGTATAAATGTTCAACTCTAATGGCTTCCTTTGGGTCTTTATCTCCTTATAAAAGTTCCCAAAACTTATGTTAAGCTTTTTTTTTTTTTGGAGATGGCATTTCACTATGCTGCCCAGGCTGGTCTAGAACTCCTGGACTCAAGCAATCCTCCTACCTCAACCTCCTGAGTAGCTGTAACTATAGATGTGTACTACCATGCCCAGCTTATAAATTCGGGTGCTTTTCTCTTAATTGTCAGTTTAATTCTTAGTAACCATCAAGAAACCCTTAGAGGGTAGAGGCAAAATTTTGCTTCCCCTACAAAAGAAAAGTACACCATCAGGGATTTAGTGTGACAGCATATGACATCATGCATTTCATCATTCAAGTATCTACTATGATTTCTAAAAATCCCTTCCCATTCCTCCTGCCAGGCCAGTGGTGTGACCTGTGCCCCATGGACTTGCTGAGGATGTGGTTGCTTAGCACCAATCTGAAGAATTCCTCCACCCCAAATGTGTACACACTTCGGAACAGACGCATTTGAAAACATGCCCATGCCTGTGTCCACCCCCTGACCCCCATGACTGAACTGGTCTAGGGTGTGGTCTGGGCACTGGGATTTTTTTAGCTTCCCCAAAAATTCCCAGGTGCTGCAGAGGACAGACCCACTGCTCTACTCCGCACTTCCCAAAGCACGAAGCTCCCTTTCCCACAAAGTCTCAATTCTCAAACTTCAGTCTGCATCAGAATCACCTGCAGTTCCTTGTGCTGGGGGCGGGGCAGGGGCAAGGTTCCTCCTCCTTGGGCCCCAGAAGGGGCCTGAGCATTGCATCTTTATCAAGTTTTCATTTTTCAAGTTCCCAGGTTCAGCTGACACTGCCTATCTGGGAGCCACCATTGCAAAGCCATTGCTAGACTTGGAGCAGGAGGCGCAGGGCACAGAGTTGCTTCATGGACCTACCTGGACTGGCAGTTTCCCTTAAGATCACCGTCATATCTTTCTCTCCTTTCAGTATGGATAGAAAGTTAAAACTCTTATGTGGTTTTACCCCATTTTGGTCTGTTTCCTGCACCTTGGGAACTATCGATTTAGTCATGCAGCTTCTAAGTACACCTGAGCATCCTCTAAAGATAAGCCTTTTAGCCATTAATTGCCAAAATGCTTATGAAATCTCTAATATAATGTTATCCAATTTCAGCAACAAAAATCTATGATTCTCATGTTAATGTGCACCCTTTGGGTGGTAATTACATGTACTTCAATCGGTATTCTTTCAAGGGCAAATCAAATATATTTCAATTCATATTTTCACTAATGCAATTTCAAAGTTTTCAACATCAAAAAACAGCAAGTTTCACCTACATTACAAAACTTCAAGGTATCAAATTAAAAAATATTTATAAAAACCTGTCTCAAGGCTTAGAACAATATGAATGCAGTACTGATAAGTCAAACTCAAAGCTCACATTAGAGCTGAAATGCCCTCCATGAGGCCCTGTGATCCTCCAGCCCTTGGCCATACCACAAAGGAAGGAGCTATGTTTTATCTTATCTGTCAACTAAGAGGCTAAAGATCTCTTTGGGTGGGGAAGAGGAAAAGAATGCACTTCTTTATATAACCAATATCCTCACCTCTTTGGGCTATTGTTATTCTTAAATAAGCAGATGTATAAGATAAGGACAAACACCTTTCCAAACCTGAACCAAGTGGTGGTTATGAGAGACATGGCGATACAACCATCTCCAAATGGAATGCTTCTCTCTTCCGAGGCTAAACGCTGGAACCACCAAGAAGAGATGTCAAAATAATCAGGGGACCTGGCAAAGGACCTGGGCATTAGCGATTTTTTTTAAAAGCACCCCCTTGGTCCTGAATGAAGCCCTGGTGCAGTGAGGTAAAAAACCACAGTATCAAGATACTATCATTCTTCAGAAAATTTTCAGGCCCCTGTCGTTCTCCTTTAGAAAGCAATGAAACCTCTGAGATTAAAATCATGATAAACAGCTGAGAGATAAAAGGATCATGTGCAGCAGTGGTGGCAGCTTATGAGGAAAAGTGCTGCTGAAATACTCTGATCTTTTATTCTTCAATAAAATAACCAAATTGATGAATGAAGGCAAATGCATTTGAATCTCTGCAGTTTCATCAGGATGTGAGTGGCCTACAGAAGATTAAGCCAAAAAAATCAGTTAAAATTAGCTCTGTCAAGTGGATTTCAACCTGGCCAGCTGCTGAAAACAACAAAGAAACCTTCCCAGGCTCTAAGGAGGGCCGGACAGAGAATGAAGTGATAGAGGTAGAAGGTCACTCTTGACTTTGGTTTTATTTAACATTTTTGACTATCTTTGGGGAAAAAGTCATCAATTTTCATTTGCTGAGAACATCACATGACAACACTGTCAGGCTGTAATGGGAGGGAACACAGGTATGGATTTGCTTCCAGGACTCTGTTGTGTCAGGCAGTATTACTCAACCTGTAAGGTACAAAGGAGACTCAGTCCCAGCCTATGTCAACATTTCCAGTGACCCAAAGGTGGATCCACAAAGAAACAGAGAATTGTGAACCATGAGGCTGGGGGTCCACCTCTGGGGTGAAGAGTGAGAGCCTGGGCTCTGAGGCTAGACAGGAGTTAAATTTGCAGCCTCCATGTTGTGATCTTGGCCACCTTCACTCTACTGAGCCTTGAGTTCCCAAGACATAAAGGGACCCACAACCAGAGAAAAGGTATAGCAGGAGACCTCAAGGTAGGTCTGATCAGGGAGGGGTCTGAAGCATGTTCAGGGGTGTGGGTTTGAGAAGAGGAGAGCTATCAACATCTTTGGGACCTTCTAGAACCACAGAAGGATTATTCTGGTTAGAGCCATAGGGCTGGGCACTGGCCAAGTGTCAGCAGAAGAACCAGTTTCTGCAGGTGACAGTGTCCTGCTAAGGTGCTGAAAACGGAGATGATGAGAAGCCAAGGGAATTGACAGAGAATCTAGGAAACTTATAAACTGATTGGAGAAGGAGATGATGGAGAGTGTTACATTATTCTTCCTGTTTATCTAAGATAGTATGCAGCCAGTGTGAAACTTCAAATGCTTACTTTTGTCTACATATCCAAAATAGGAAAATGTTCTGGAGATAGTATAAGAAAAAGAACAAAGGGACATATATCACAGGCAAATTAGAAACACAGAAGTGACAGCATAGACCCAAATCAGAAGATGGATTTTGCAACTTGTTAATCTAGCACTCTGTCTGAACAAAATGTTCTTTTATTTTAAAAAGAAAAAGAATGTCTTCAGAGATACTCTTTCTGTGAAAATCTTTTGTGTTTTTCTTTTATCACATAGTCTAGTTATCTGAAATTAGATGAAAGCAAGACCCAGAAAGTTAATTAGCACTAGCTCTCATTTACTATAACTAATCATTTAGCGTTTTAGGCCACACACATTTTCCATTTAATTTTCACAAGAGACAAAAAAGGCAGCTCATCAATGTATGTTGTGCATAGCAAAGTGTTGGTGATCCAAATCCTAAATTGCTTGTGGCACTCTGACTCGCTCTTGATAAGATTAATTTATAATTTTCAAAATGAGCCACTTATTCGGCCTTAATGTATTGTTCACTGAAACTTTCAGGAAACAGTCACTTTTGAGTATCTGGTCTTCTCTCCATTTCCAGCCATGACCATCATATCTTGTTTTCAGAATGACTCCAGTATTCTGAGCTCTGTGGCTCTGTGGACATACAGACTTTGAGTTTAAAGTCTACTAGTGCATAAAAACTGTTGGAATATCTGTTCTCTATAAAAACCTGTGCTGAGATTTGAAAGGTGGGTGTAAAATGTGATGTCTTTGTTCACCAGTCTTTGGTGGCCTGTTCTGCAATCACATCCAATTACCTAAACCATTTCTACGACAATCAGCCTCTATTTTTAAAAGTTAGAACCACTTGGCTTTCACCTCAGGAAAGCTTTAGTAAGAGTGGTGCTTTTTGAATTGACTTTAATTTTGTCTACATGGTCAAGTTGCCACACAAACTGAAAGCCAAATGGAACATACCGGCTTAATGATGCCTAATTGGCCACTCTTTAGTCAAAGATGTGATGGTGAAAGAATGAGGATATTCATGGCAGAGGAAATGTCCACTTATGATCAGAAAAATGTTCCCAAATACTGCAGAGAAGTAATGATGAAAGCAAACATCGATCCCAAAACAACAACAAAATTACAGAGTAGGCTATTAAACTACGTTATTACTCGTTGATGTCAAGAATATGGCAAAATATTACCCTTTTACTATAGCTTCCCACTTACCAACTTAAATGTCAATGTTTTTAAAGCTTTGGGATCATCTACGATCTTCTGTAAGTTAGCAGCCACTGTAAGATACAAACATGGAGGAAAAGAGTTCAGATTATTTCTAATGACAATGGATTTTCACATCAGTGATTCAGAAAATTTGACTAATGATGCAATAAACGGTAAAATCATTTCTTTCACAGACATTACAAAGTCCATATAAATGACCAAATTACTCTCATACAAATATATCATTTCAGCAATCTTGTATCTATGTGTATCTGAATTAATCACTGTATGTCAACCCCACATTTCAAATAATAAAATTTGAAATTACCTCCTAATGGAAAGTAGAAATGATAGCAGCCCTCAGAGTCTCAACCATTTGGTTTTTCTAAACACTCATTACTAAGAAATTTATTAGCCAGGAGAGGGCAGTACAAAAACAAAGAGGAGAGGTACTGCAAAAAACTTTTTCAGGAAATGACAGGTCAGCACATTGAGCTCCTGGCCTATAAATTCACTCAGTTCTGTGCACCCAGTTTTATCAGAGCAACAAAATGCAGTGGACAACCTCTACCACTCAGGCGTATGTTTTCATGCTTTCAGAGCACAGTGATCTGTCAAAACAATGAAGTGCCACCTTGAACAAGACCCAAGTCAGCGGAACAGGGTCAAGCACTGGAGACTGTCAGTCTGGAGCTCAGAACTGAAGATCTGTTCTCTGTGCCAGCGGGACTCATCAGAGACCTGTCCTGCTCTCTACCGTGTTGGCGTGCACCAGATACTTCACTAGACTTAGGGCACTATTTATGAGCAGCATTGTCAGAAGGTAATAATGATGGCAATTTAAAACTCTGCTCTTTCCATATCCAAACTTCAAGGATAACCCACTGACAGTCACATAGGGCTACTGGTCAGGGAAGCTACTACTGGAAAAATTAGGGGAGGAGGTCCTGGCTTTCATTTTTACTTGTCATGAGAAAAATCATCTGCTACTTTAGCTCCTGGATATCTAAAAAGTTATCTGAATTTTTCTGATATAAGAAATTTTAAGAGAAAACAGTATTCAGAAACGTTTTGAAGAGAGTCTTGAATAGGAAGTTTATAAGTAGAAAGGAGAAGGAAATCTGTGTGAATTTTATTTTCCTCTGAGGCTGACAGAAAACACCCTAAGTGCAGGGATTTTCTGCAGATTAGTTTATTTTGTTTAACTCATCAGCTGCAGAGGAGGAAAAAAGTGGAAATTATATATTCAATATGGCCTATTTCTCTTTATAAACCATAATTACAAGCATCGTTTTATCTTCATTTGTTGCCTTTTTAGTAGTTCCATTCTGAGCAATCTGCAGGGCTACATTTTCACCAGTATCCCCTCCCCTCTCATCTTCTTCTTTTGCCCAGGCAAGTTGGCATGTGCATGCACGCACGTGCACGCGCGCGCACGCGCGCACACGCCCCAAGTATCCAGGTATATGCAGGCCACCCGCCCCAGAATGATTATTAACACTAAGCTTCTTTTGGCCTTTCAATGGTTTCCTGAACATACTTTAGATGCTAAAATCATCCAGTACTTCATGTAGGACACACTGGCTCCTGAAGTAAAAAGTTCTGCTCTAAAATTCTGTTTGCTGAGGCCAGTGTGGATGATGTCAGGCATTCTATGTGCAAACCACAGTAAGTGAACACATGGCACGTTTTCTTAAACATAAAAGTGTTCTGAAAGTTCCTCTGATTTGGGTTGGTTTTGTGAGTTGTCATAAAATCTTCATAAGAATTTCAGTCCTTTCCTTAAGAGCCTCTTGGCTAATGTGGATGACTTGTTGCTTTGTTCTGGGTCGTTTATTTCCAGGCTGTTCTTTAATATTCAGCCCAAAGCAGAGCTGCGTCCTCCACTAATTCACAACCCTTTCCATGGTGCACACACATATGTGCCAGGGTCAATTTCCAGGGAATGGCTAAGCAGGTAGGAGACTGGAAGGCATGACTGAGCTGCTAGCATCTTAATCATCCTGGGATCCAGGCTCCCCAATTTTGAGTCCCACACCTCTAGGACATTAGAAATTCAAATTCTGTCTTCAGCTCAGAGCAAAAATAGCAAAACTGGCCACTTACCTGATTACTTATCCCAGCTGCTAGGCTTATTTTCAATTTAGTTGATTCTAATTTGTTGTAAAGTGCTATAAAACACCTTCATTTAACTGACATCACATAAAATTCAGGGTGATGCTAATTTCTCTTCCAGTAGCAATGCTCATTAAAAAGATGGGTGTCACTGTTTTCTCCCTTCTCCTCACTGTGCACCTGGATTTCAAAAATAAAAATGCTCCTTACCTGGAACGTGAGTTGAGAAGGAAGGGCTGGGCAGGGCTGGCTGTGACTTGAGGGATTTTGGTGGATGTGTGAACACTGAAGTTGGTGCTTTGCGGGGCACTAGTTTCCAAAAACTAAGGGGCTTCAGAGACCTGCTTACTCAAGCCATCAGCTCATTTCCAATCCCTCCCAGCTTTCCCAAATAAAACTCACTGCCCTGGTTCCTGGGGCAGACTATTACCATCTTTGAGTTTGTCCCTCTCCTTCTCCTTCCCAGGCCACCAACTTCAGGATTTTAGGCCCAAGAGACAGAAGACAATGGTGTCTTCTGTCATTTGAGAAAATGGGGACACAAATACACACTGAGGGCCCAGGGACTGGGGTCTTATAGCCCCGTTTGCTGTTTTTGTTTCCTTGTATCACAGTGTAGGACCTGTCAGGGATAGGTCTTATTTGCTTTTTTTTTTAAACATGTGGCCTAAGGAATGATAGGTATTATACTTTATCAAACTGTGATAATATCATTAGCAGCTACATGGAGAAAGCATTGGTGTTAAATACCTCCCTGGATCTAAACAGAGAAAGAAAAAAAGATTGTGCAGAGGTGACCTATCAGGCAGTGTAGCCCAGGTTTCCCTAGAAAAGTAAGTTGAGTATTCTTCAGACACTGTTTCCTCTACAAATTCCTAGTACTACTCAGATGTTCCACATTTTGACAGAAAAGTAACATTTATTTTATGACTATTAATAGTCTGTGATTGTATTCTAGTAATTAGTCCAAAGACACACTTTTCTCCCCAGACACTAGTTTAGTTTACAACAATCCATAGATTACTGATGTTCTAGAGGCAGTGAGTTAATTTGATTAATTCAAGCTAGTTCCAAGCAAAAGCTGTAGGGAGAAGAGGACCAATGGACACTGAGTCTGAGGTACTGAAAATGGTAAGAAATTCTAGGATAAGGTGCAAGAATGGTCTGGGATACCTGCTAAGGTGATGACTTCAAAATACTATTTCATTCAAAGGTGTTTAAGACACCCTAAACATCTGCTCTGAACATCACACTGTTGCAGGAAGGCAGCATGAAATGACAAAGGAAGATGGAGACAACACGAGTTCTGGCTAGGAGAAAAAGAGATGAGATGAGGGGGCATTTCTCACGGGCAGTGCTGTAACACCAACACAAAATTATGGACATTTACATTCACTTTCAGACAAAATAAGAGATCGGCCCCATTATTCTCCCTAACTGCCCAGGCTCCTATCTTCATGAGAAGCAATGACGAATGCTTCGTTATACAGTGTGTAAGTATGTAAACTTGAGAGCCAGAGAACCTGGGTTCAAATCCTGCCTCCTGCCGAGGGCCACGCAACTTCTGGGAACTGGGGCAGGTCTGCTTTGCCCCTCTGTGCACGAGCACCTCTGTGAAATGTAGACAGTAATGGTGCCTACCTGATAGGGTTGTTTTGGGATTAATCAGATTAATGCACATAAAGTGCTTAAACTAGAGCTCTGTGTGTTGCAAGTGATTAAGGAACACATGCTCATGATCTCTGCCCTGGGCACTACAATCCCGGAACTGTTTTCCTTGCCTCTGCTCAGCACCTCATAGCCCTCTTTCTCACGCTTGTCAGTTAGAGGATTTTGGTCATGAATTAGAACATGCTGCTTCCTTAGGTAATACTGTTTAAACTCCAGATAATGTCCAAATTTTGATTGTGATCTGACCTCAAGGTACCTGCCCAGTGTTTCTTTTGCCATCTCCTACCCTGATTCTTCCCCAGGAAGAGGTCCACAACTCCTCCAGGTCTCCACCACTGGTCTTATCAGTGTGTGCTGAAATCATTGGTACCAATCTGATTTCCTGGCCAGACTCAAACCTTCTGATAACCCAGAATAATTGTATATGAAGATACATTTCAGAAAGATACTTCTTCATATGCAGAATATATCTTCATATACAGAAAATGATGAATTTTCACTGCCCAAGTGAGGCTGCCACCATCTCTCCTCTCCATTTCCACCAGGGCACAAGAGCCAGCCTCTACCTAGCAGTCAGTCGAGCCTTCAAACATGAGGTCAGACATTGCTACTTTTCTATTCAAAACC
The DNA here is from genome assembly GCA_020662805.1 of Glaucomys volans. Taxonomy (NCBI): domain Eukaryota; kingdom Metazoa; phylum Chordata; class Mammalia; order Rodentia; family Sciuridae; genus Glaucomys; species Glaucomys volans. Next base: position 18,493 of record JAJEJO010002708.1, on the reverse strand, counting down.
CTCTGATAGTTTTCCAGCTCAGAGTAAAAAGCATGGTCTCATGTTGGGGTTGCAGCTCAGTGATTCAATGATTGTCTAGCATGCGTAAGGCCTTGGGTTTCATTGCTAGAATCATGGGGATGGCGGGGGAGTCAATGACCTCACAACCCATCTGACCTGAATTCCAGGTCCATCTCTGAGCTCATCCCTCACCATTCTCTCCCTTCTTGCCCCTGTTCCAGCCACAGCAGCCTCTGTACTGATTTTGAGCACTCAAAGTAGGCTCCCCTGAGAATGCGGGAACCTGCCACTCCCTCTGCTGGAAGGGATTCTCGTCCATGCCTGCCTCTTCCCTTCCAGGTTCTGCTCAAATGTCCCTGGCTATCCTGTCCACACCTCACATCCAACCTAACATTGCCTCACTCTTCATCCATTTCTCATAGCACTTACTACCACCTGACCTGTTAGGTATTTATAAATTACTTTTGGATGTAGCTCTTTATCTTAACTCCATATACCCCAACCAAAACCTCCAATGAGTGCAGAAACTTTGTCTGTCTTGTTCACTGCTGTGTTCCTGGTGCCCAGCAGGGGGTGTGTAACTCTGTATTGAATATATGACTATGTGAACAAACCTATCTTTAAGACTTTAGCACCCAGCTAGAGTTGGTAAAAATCTTATAGGCCCTCTCCCCAGAAGCATGCACACAGAAGTTTGCATATAATTTTAGAGGGTTCCAAGACACTAAAATCTCAGGTTAAGACCCTCTGACAGAAGAATTATTCATATTTTAGAAAGATTTCTATGTGTCTCCTAAGCAATATTCCTGTTAGTTTTCTCAAAGCAGATAAATTAACTCTTGGCTCACCTCAACTAAATATACTACATACTTAAACTATATACTTATAAAGTATCATATACTACATGACCTTGATTTTAAAGATTCACCATTTTCATTCATTTTTTTTAAGAGTCTAGGTTATATCCTCCCTCCCAAATAAACCACTGAAACTAGCAGTGGTGTTAGCCCTGATGGAAAGACTCAATAGTGGTTAGAAAAGAATGAAGATGATGAGTATCAGTGCAGTCTGAGGACTAGGTGCTACAATAGAGACCATAATTCATGTAGACCATAATTCTAACCACTTACAACTCCACCAGGAAAAAACACTAACTGATCCTGGAAGAACTCTTTCCAGGTGCATCCAAGCTGTGCAAGGGGTGGGAGTGTAGTGGATACTGTGGTGTGCTACCGGACCTTTTCTTTAGGAATGAGGTCACTGTCCTCCCATCTGCTGGGGCTACTGGTGGCTGATAACTCAGCTTAGTCCCTCTTTGAGAAGTCCTCTTGGCCACAGAGGTTGTCTCAGCTTTTCCAGAAGCAGCCTGTATTCAGTGACTGGTCACAAGAGTAAAAGGCTCTGTTGCCTCAAGGCTGAGCAGCCCTAAGGGGCATCTCAGCTTCAAAGTGCCCTTTGCTGATGGAGGTCTCTGTTGTAGCTGCAACACAATTTAATTCCTCCATCTGCCAAACTCTACTTCCTTTATTCCCTTACAGATATTGATCTTCAAAGTACTACTCAAAAAACTACCTGTATACAAATCTCTGCCTCTGAGTCTTTTTCCTGGAAAAGTCTAAGACTGCCTATGGACAGACACGATATAGTCACCTTAGAAGGTGTTTCCCATTATTGAATTTCTGAGACAGTACAAATGAAAAAATATTGGAGGAAAATGGGAAATTACTGTAATTTTTCTTTGCATTTCACAATTAAAATTTTTCATGACGAGAAAAACAATAGTTAGAAGAAATTCTAGGAATATAACAGGTACTACAAGCAAGCAGCTTTTGGAAGCAAAATATCAAAAAGACTTGAGTATTAGTATTATTTACATATGGGAGGAAGGAATTAAGGAAAACAAAAGAAACAAAGACATACACCTGCTATTCTGGTCCTCCCATAGGTCTGGGTAAATTCCAGTTTGTTAGCATTGTCTTGGGCTACGTGAACTCAGTGTGAAAATCTGAGATAGTATGATAGCAAAACTGGCTGATACTGAATCTGTCCTTTAAAATATAAGCATAAAATTGATATTTTGATCATGAATTTCCTTTTATGTGTTTAAGGTAGAGTTTTATGAACTGGCTGGCAGCATGGTACTGGAAATGTCCAATAATCATTATGTTATTATTGCTCATTTTGAAAGCAATGAAATTGTATAATCAATAAAAACTTAGCCTCATTTAGGTACGGGTGGTAATATACCAGTAAGTTTATAGTTCAATTCCTCTTCAGAATGAAGATGAAGAAAGTAAAAAAAATAAAAAATAAAAATACCATGTGAAGGATGGCTACAATTTATTCTTTTAAATTCCCTTTTTCCTTTTTCTGAGATGGGTCTCATTATGTTACCTAGACTGGCCTCGAACATGTGATCCTTCTGCCTCAGCTATCCAAGTAGCTGGGATTACAGGTACCCCACAAAGGATGTCCAAACTTTAAAGTCATCCTTGCTGAGAATCACCAACATTTATTTGAGATGAAGAATTAAATTATTTGCTTAGAAAAACAATGAGAATTATAGCTCTGAGACATAATGTTGAAAATTACTTTGTTTCCTTCAAAAATTATGAAGAATTTCATCGGTAACCTAGCTTTTCAGTTTTAGAACTCTTTTAAACTGTGTGCACATTTTTGGAGAGAGGATATACACCTTTTGGCAGATACTTAGTGGGGCCATGTCCTTTAAAATCTTAACACTGATGTCCCAAATGCTTCCTAATATCTTTTCTTATGCTGACATAAGGAACTCAGAGGTGAGGTCTTTTATTTGTTTTGTACGAGCCTTAATGAAGCATAACTGACATTCTCTAAACTGCACATACTTCAAATATAGAATATAAGTTTTAAGATCTGCAGACACTGGTGAAGCCATCACCAAAATCAGGACAATGAACATATCCATCACCCTCAAAAGTTTCTTTGTGCCCCTCAGTAATTCCCACCTTCCCTTCCCTATCCCTCTCTCTATTCTCAGGAAACCACAGATTCATTTTCTGTCACTACAGATTAGTTTGCATTTTCTAATATTTTATACAAATGGAATCATATAACATGTACTCGCTTTAGCACAGATGACCACTATCTATTCCAGTGTTCTTCTATATACACCCACACTCAGTATGATCAGGGTTAAATCTTAGCCATTCTACTAAATGTACAGTGGTATCTCATAATTGTCTTAATTTGAATTTTCCTAACAGAACATCTTTTCATATGCATAGCTGGAAGTGTCTTTTTAAGGGCTACTTTCTGACAATAACGTAAGGGTAGTTTTTGTTGCCTTTGTCAAAAGCTGTGAGTGTTTCTTCATCATATAAGGGCCTGTCAGACCTTCCACCCAGCCAAACTGGTATCAGAGTTCAAGTGGCATCAGTCCACATCTTAGAAAATCTCCCAGAGCAACCTGTGCAGCTTTGCAAACCTCAGCTCCTTTCCACTGGGGATTTTAGATGTACAGGTCATGAGTTTGAGTAGAAGTAAGAAAAAAAGAAAAAGAAGTGAACACACCATGAAAGACAGAAAAGAAGTAACACAGGAAACGTGTTCCTCTTTGATTTCTAAAGGCAAAAAGGAAGCCTTCCCAGGCCTTTACGACTACAGCAAGGCCTTATTTAATTTTGCTAGATGTCTAGATTCCCAAATAAGAGTTTTACACCCAGGAGCATATTCTGGGAATATCAGCAAGACTATCCGCATCCCAGGCATCAAAGTAAAACACTCAGGGATTCTACTGGCAACCCCACAACCACTGTTGAGGGCCTGAAGACTCAGGCAGCAAGTACTATAAACGGAGACAACAGGCCAAGCTGCTCTCCAGTATAGTCTACATAAAAGACTAAAAATAATGTGTCTCTCTCGATCCATATAATCACTTGATTAAAAACAAAAACACAGAAATAAGCTTTAAGCTGTCTTCACAACCTTGTCAAATCACACAAACTGCAGAAAAGTTCTAATCAGGCAGAGGAGATACAGCCGTGGAAAATGAAAAGCAATGCTGCACTTCATGGGATCAACGTTTTTTTATCAATGCTCTCATTTTACCTTGATGGTTTTATAGAGAAGTTTTTCACATAGTCACATATTAATGGGACACAAAGCTTGAGATTTAGCCTAGTGGCTTCTGGACTGGGAAAAGCTTTGGAAAAGTTAAAATTAATGAGACAGTAAATACACTGATACAAGGAACACTACCTGAATTATGAGCCAACCCAGCCAACGGAGGCAGAGCCATCTGGCACAAGCACAAAGCCTAGAGAAACCTGAAGGACTCTTGGCCCAGCACATGGGGGCAGCTTTCCAAACAGAAGCATTTTCTTTTTCTTTTCTTTTTCACTTTTTCTTTACTTTGTGGTGCTAGGGATCAAACCCAGGGCCTTGAGCATGCCAGGCAAGCACTCTACTGCTGAGCTAAACCTCCAGCCCCAGAAATAGTTCTTGCATGTGTAGCCAGGCATGTGGAGGTGCCACCTTGGTTCACAGTATGTGGCACTGCCCCACAGAAGGGCATCTACTTTATCTTCATGTCTTGAGTTATTTGTTTATGATTTATTCTCAAGCTTTTAAAATTAGGGTTATGAGGGGCTGGGGTTGTGGCTCAGTGGCAGAGCACTTGCCTAGCATGTATGAGGCACTGGGTTCAATCCTCAGCACCACATAAAAATAAATAAAATTACTGAGTCCATCTACGACTAAAAAAAGAAGTTTAAAAAATTAGGGTTATTAGGCACAGATCAAGACTGAATAGTTCACTTCTTTAATAACAAAGAATCAAATCAGCTCAAGGGTTAACTAGGTCTAAAATCTAAAGACTTGAGATCTAATCCTATTTCTAATATTTAATGTGAGACTTTGGAAAATAATTTTCTCTGTGCAGCCCAAAGTAGTTGCCACACTATTTGTCACAGGTGCATATGAGGTATAGAGTATGTACCAGAATGTAAATCACCTACTGCTTCTTTCACTGAAAAATTCTTGCTACAAAAATGAAAAAACAACAAAAAACACCAGTCATACAGTGTGCTTAATCACATAGCTGGCTGACACTGAGGCCAAAACCAGTGCACGTAAACACCTTGAACAGAACTGCTTTAGACTTCCACTGAGCATCCTGACCCTCTTCCTTCTACCATTCTTGCTGGATTGGCTTGGACTAAGTCCTCTATAGGAAAACCAGCATGGTGAGCTACAAGAGCCAATGTTGAGGTAAAATATCAAATGGAACTTCTTTGCAGAAATTTCACAATCAGTGGTAGAATAAGAGATGAATAGAGAAATTATAGGAATGTGAAAAGACTATATGAACTAGCAAAAATAAATATTTTGCCAAGAGCCAGGAGTGGAGGCGCACACCTGAAATCTGGTTTACTCAGGAGACTGAGGCTGGACATTCCCAAGTTCCTGGCCAACCTGGGCAACTTAGGAAGATTCTGTCTCAAAATTTAAAAAATAAAAATAAAAAGGGCTGGGGATGTAGTTCAGTAGTAGAGTGCTTGTCTGGCATGCATGCAGCCCTGGTTCAACCCCCTGGTATTTAAAAAAAAAAAAAAAAAAAAAAGCAGCAGCTTCTCTAGAGATTGGGTTCAGGGCCTCAGGTGCTAGGCAAGTGCTCTACCACTGAGTTACGCCCCAGCCAAAGAAGTACTATAATAGCCAATTTAACATTTGCCCCATATTTTTCATACTTAATTAAATTATTGTTAATTATTTCAAGAATATGAGCTGGGATGGGTTTTGCAAACTTTTACTTTGCATCTCCAGCTTCAAATTTACCTAGGAAAGTGTGAGATGTAACTATACTGAACAAAGATCTCACTTTAACACAGGATTAAAGTTGGAGATCACTGTGATAACTTTCTCCCCCTTTTACCTCCCCAGCCACTGCCAGCATCCCCCTTTCCTGTTGCAAGGCTGTTCACACCTCTTCTTGAAAGACAGAAGTAGGAAGGGCCTGCTAAGTGCTTCTGGTTTGGGAAAGGGTGGGTGAAAGAGTCAATGATGATGCCTGCCAGAAATCTGAGGTGCCAGCAGGTTGTACCAGGGTTATCAAAATGCCTGAGAGACACAGAAAGCTATTAGGACACCAATTGGTGGAACAGTGAAATCAGAGGTTAATAAACATAAAATATATGCAGAAATTAAAACCTTCCTAGTCCTGCCACAGGGCACAGAGGGACACTTGTTACAGCAGTCCTGTCATTTTGTTATATGGTGTAAGTCTACAGCTGTTTATTTATTTTCTTGGTTAGTAATCCTCTTTTATTTTGCATTAAATTCTCTGATATCAATGAGCTTTTAAAAAGTGCATGTCTGGAGGTGAATGTTTTCTCTGATATGTGGAATCCAAAATAAGGGTGGGGGTGGGAATGAAAAAACAAGAAAGAAAGGGGAAAAAAGAAGGGAGAGGGAATTTCATCAAAATAAAGGAAATATCAGTAGAATAGTTGAAGGGGATTAAGGAGGAGGAAGGAGGGACGGGAAAAGGGAAGAACAGTGGGATAAATCTGACAGAACTTTCTTATGTGTGTGCATGGGTGTGGCAGGGTGGGTCCCCACATCAGGTGTATTCACAGGACACTAAAAAAAGCAAGCAAGCAAATTGTAAATGAATTGAGGAAGGAACTCTGGTGTGGAGGGTGGGGAGCAGGGGAGGGGATGCTGGGGACTGAATCAGAGTAGGCTGGGTTATGCTTTTGTGATTATGTCAAGGTACAGCCTAGTATTGTATATAACTAAAAAGAATAAAGTAAAATAAAATACAAAAAAGTGCATGTCTAATACAAAATTAAGTACTGAATTTCTTTCTCCAGAAAGCCAGCCATGAAACCCACATAAATCCCCGTCCCTCCTGGAAGCTGAAATCATTTTCACTGATGCCACCCAAGACCTGGAGACATGAGCTGGCTGAAGAAGCATCAGAATCTCCTTGGAGAGGCAGCAATCACTTGCACAAGGCTGTTCCCAAAAAAAGATGACTCAGTACAGCTGCAGAAAGAATGTCTGTGTCACTCAGAAAGGGATGCCTTTTTACCCTGTACTCTCAAAATGCCCTAGTTTGGATGATAAATTGATATTGTCATCCGAGTTACAAGGCAGCCAGAGTGGGACTTCTTTACAGTAGACCCATCTGTCATCTCCAGGTTCCCAGTCAGCACCCAACATGCACCTGGCACCAGTAGGCATGGGATGATTTAACCTCTGTGAGCATGCCTGATGGCCAAGAATGGGCCCATCACATTCCCCCCACCCCCAGAGATGAAGATTAGCAGAGCTGATTGGATGAAATTATAAAAGCTCATAGTTTCAGATCTCCAGCTTCTCCTTTATGCTACCCACCCCATCCTACAAAAGTAACTTCCGCAACCAATGAGATGCTTAAAAACTCATTCCCCCTCTCAAACCAGCAATGGCCAAAGTAACACGAAGACAGAGACAAATGCTGGGCTCACTGCTATACACCCAAAACCTAGCACAGCTCTCAGGAGGTGCACATAAGAATTTATGGAATGAACAAAGGAAAATAAACTAGCAGCATGTTATATTGAGGATGATATGTTAATGCTTCCAAACATCCGTGATTAAGTTTGAGGTAGAAAGTTATATACTATATAAACTGTAAGATATTAGAAACTAGTGGAGTGGAATTATTCTTCTTTGGGGAAGAGAGTGGTGGGTTCACTCTGTCTCTTCAATTTGGTTAAAGATAGTAAGAGTTCAGCCATCCTTGTGTGCCTCCTGATTACAGTACACCCAACTTGAGACCTCAATGCTCCCTCCATATGTTTTCCTAGATACTGGAGGTAGGGGCTTCATTGCTAGATTATCCCTTCTACCCTGACAACCTGCCTTATGTCTTTTCTCTCTTAACATGCAATATGGGATTTGAGCAAAGTTCTCCTGCCTTTTCACGCCCATTTCTGGCCCATTTTGAAAATGCAAAACGCTTCTGGTCCCAAATTTCAGTTGCTTCCAACCTTTGGGCATCTCCAGGGGACAGGCAGTAGTACTTCTTCAAGACTCTTCAGATTGTACATTTTATCATGTAAAAGTAGCTCATGAAGAGAGCACACAGAAAACTTGCCTCTCTGAATTGGGGTCAAAGTTGGGGGGAGACTTAAGAAAGTGGAATGGTGAGAGACTGCATATGAGGAAATTCAAATTGTTGCCCATTAAGGTGCATGGGTTTAAAAAAGAGGCATGTATTCTAATATGTGCACTATGATCATTACTTTACTAAACAATTTTTTATAATGCATGTACCATAAGCTGGTGTTGTCTTAGATGTGGAGAGATATAAACATAAGTAATGCAAACTTCGCCTTATGTTTTGCAAACATATGAATACAGCACATTCCCAGGAGTGCACCTGGAGGAGCAGGAACAAGGTACAACTTCAGCCCAGAGGCACAGTGTGTGGGAGGTCTAGGTCAGATCCCAGGAGCAGGGCACACTTAATCTGCCTCTTGAAAGGATAGTGGGAGTTTGCCAGAAGAATGGGCACATTCCAAGTAGAGGAAAAGCAGGTGAAAGAGGTGCTCAGGTAGGGGCAGAGTAAGCCTGAGAGTTGCACTGCAGTGGCCTAGCACCCTGGAGCAGGAATGGAGCTGGGGGGACACAGGTGGATATACTGACACAATTCAATCTTTTTTTTTTTTTTTTTTGATACCAGAGATTGAACTCAGGGGTCCTCAACTACTGAGCCATACCCCCAGCTCCCGTCCCCCTCTTTTTTTTAGTATTTTACTTAGAGACAAGGTGCCACTGAGTAGCTTAGCACCTTGCTACTGCTGAGGCTGGCTTTGAACTCACAATCTCCCTGCCTCAGCCTGCCAAGCTGCTGGGATTACAGGCGTGCACCACCATGCCCAGCTTGACACGGTTCAATCTTCTAGGTCTTTCCCCAAAAAGACTATGCACTTCATCTCATAGTCAAGGATTTTAAATATGATGCCAGTTAATAATGATGTTAACTAAACACACTGAAAAATGCACTGCTAGATATGCCAATCACACTGACTTCATTACACAATGTACTTATGTATCAAAATCTGACACATCCATTAAAAATGAAATTTTAAATGTTAGTATTCATAAAATGTTTTGGGGGAAACATCTAAAATTTTGGTTTGGATTTCATAAAAATAAAAATATGTTAATAGTTGTGATCTGCTGATTGGGATTGAGCTTATCATTAAATATGTTAAACTAACCTTTTTTATATGTCTTCGAATGAAAAGCTTTATACATATAAAATCGGTCTTCATAATTAATGCCCATATAGAATGATAATCTCACTCAAGTGTAAAGAGACATTAAGACAAGGTGAAGTGGGCATTTTAAGGACCTGACTGAAGATTCTCAGGCAGCTCTAGCTCATATATTGAAGACACCTTGTGCACAGCACACGTGTTCTAAAGCAATGAACCATATGCAGGGGAGCTTTTTTGTCCAGATGATTTATGAATCCAGAAATCACTGTACCTCAAAGTATTCATTACCCTAATTGACAGATAAGAAATCCTCTATCAGGGAATTCATTTTTCTTTCCTGATATTATTCTTTTAACACCAAGGTAATAGAGGAGATCCACTGTTGAAAAGAAGATGCAAACAGGGATTGGGGGTGTAGCTCAGTGGTACAGCAGTACTCAGCATGCACGAGCCCTGGGCTCAATCTGTGGCATTGGAGGGTGTGGGAAGGGGATATAGCAACACTAGAAGAAAACCATTCTTCAGTGGAAGAACTTCTGAGTTGCTTTTTTGTTTTTGTGCATGAATAAATTTAGCCAGGGAAAAGCAGCAATGATGTGTCCTCATGACTAAAGGGATACTGACTCTAGGGTTACTGACTCTAGCCTTCCATCTTCAGGCAGGGCTGTCTGTGCATCACTTATGATCAAAAGGAAGCTGTTTAATCCTACATTGGAGATTATCTATAGAAGGAAGTTCCAATCTTCCATCATTACCTATTTCCACAGTACACTGGTTACAACTTTATTACCTAGCATTGCATCTTAATGAAACCACTAGCCTTACTGAACTCTTGGTGGATACACGGCATTAATTTGGGAGAAAAGTGGTTATCTAAATAGTAAAACATAGCTTGAAAGATTCCATACATGCATTATTATTAATAACAAATACTAACCTGAATGCTTTAGGAAATCAAAATATTCATTCAGCACCTACCATAATATAGAAGGTATTCCCCAAAATAAATACTTTTAAAATGCAATAGCTTTGAAACACCCTTGTTTAAAAACCTTTAGCAGCCCAAGATTCACTGCAGTGGCCTAGCACCCTGGAGCAGGAATGGAGCTGGGGGGACACAGGTGGATATACTGACACAATTCAATCTTTTATACTAATCAATATACTAATGGGTAATGGCATTCATTTTTATCTCATTCATTAAATAAAACATTATTTTGGGAAGAAAAGAAATACTTGGTATGCCAAATACATACATCATATCATCCATAGTCATGGCTCTTCTAAGTCTTTTTTTTTTTTTAAATTAATTTTAGTTGTCAATGGACCTTTATTTTATTTATTTATTTACATGCAGTGCTGAGGATCAAACCCAGGGCCTCCCACATGCCAGGCAAGTGCTCTACCACTGAGCCACAATTCCAGCTCTCTTCTAAGTCTTCATCCCACTTGTATTTCTCTAGATTGGAATTCACCTGTTATAGGTACATGGCCAGCACCAGTAGCTGTACAATAAACTGATTTATCAGAAATTCCAATCTTGTTTGAAATGGAGGAAACAGACACCCTCTTAAATGTATGCATCAGGAACATTACCCTTAATGACAACCACAGTCATGATCATCAAAGAGATTATTTGTTGTTGTTGCCATTACCAGAAATTGTTTGAAAAAGAGAAGAAGAAAGAAAGCAGACTGTAGCAAGGATGTGCTGGATTTCTAAGGACTAAAGGGGGACTAGATCATTATTATGCTAAAACCTAGAGTACCAAAGCAATCCAGGGAAAATTATTTTGACCTTTGCTTTGGACCCTGCAGTGATAATTAAACTTCTGGAAGTTGGAGATAAACTGAACTTTCAGAAATGTTATGTATTTATAGAGGGATGAGACACCACAAGTTCCTTACACACAGATCAAACATAAGAAAATAATTTGACTTTAGAATTCCATTCCTTCCCTAATAGGTGAAGAGAGAGGGCATCAATTTGCTGTCTTTGCAGCCTTAGATACCATAGCACAACAAATGGAGCAAGACTTTCCAGGTTAAAAAATGAGGGGAATAGATGGCACATTGATTTAGGGAATAAAATACAGAAGAAGACAAACAAAACATGCTGACAAGGAAATAGAAAAGAAAGAAACACCATGAGGTCCTTAGGAGGTGCAGGGAGATTGCTGCTATGTCAATAAAGCCCTTGGCTATGGTGGGGAAGGAGGCACTGGTAGGACGTGGCGAAGGGTCTCACACGTGTGCAGTAATGAGGGTGGGTATGGAGAGCGTCACAAGCAATCAAAATACACAGGAGGAGCCAGGGAACAGACGCCGACTTGGGGATGATCATCAATAATGCACTAAGGAATAGAAATCAGATGAATGTTTGACAGCAGTGAAAAGGGCAGACCAGGCTTTAGGCTGCCTATGTGGCGCAGAGAGAACAAGTCGGCTCTGCTTATGCTCGTGCTATTTAAGGCAGCCAGATCTCATTACCTCTGGGCAGATTTGGCTTTTTCCTCCCATTGGAAAAAAATTGACTCCAAAACAGTGAGCTGCAACTCTAGTCGATTCAAAAGACCAGGCACACGTGGAAACAATGCAGTTCCCAGCCCACCACAGGTCCACTACAAAGCCTGCACCTCCCTCCCAGCCCCTTTCTTGGGCTTATCATAATCCTCTACTTTTAGGGAGTTAAGAAGAGGATTAACAGACTTAGATTAGCCAACTGTGGAAGAGTGAGGATGTCTATACTCGGCAGCCTTTTTAAATTCTGTGATAACAATCATTCCTCTTCCTAGAAGCTTCTATGGAACCAGAGTATATTTAGAAGTTAACTATAGAAGGCTCTGGAATATTTATGGTAAAATAAAGATATGCCAATCCTGAGAATAAATAGAGACATTATTTCTACATTTCCTTGCAGTGTTCATAGCTAGCCAATAATTCAACAAAACAAATCATTAAGGAGATGTCTGCTGAGACCCAGACGGATCCCAGGAGTGGTATAGCAGGGGCAATCCCAGCTGGCTGAAATCCTGATGAAGTCACAAAGTCCTTCTGCACTAAACTCACAGACCTGCCCTGCATTCAACATCCCAAAGAATAATGAAACTCCATGCCATGTCTGTGTTCCTGTCAATGAGGTTTTAGTTTCAGGGATGGCTAATGACTACTTGTTAAACAAGTCCCTGAGTTGACGGTTCTTCATTTTGACTTTAAGAGGTTCTACAAACTAAAATGATGAAATAGTTCAGAAGAAAAAGAACTATTATTAGTGGTCAATGATAACTTAAGTTTTTAGATTTAAATCCTTACGGCCACGCTGTGGGGTGGAACTAGTATTTGCCCCATTTTACAGAGGAAATTGAAGCACAGAGATATAAATCAACTTGCCCAAAGTCACATAGCTTGTGAGAGACTGATACAGGATTTTAGCACAAACAGTTTTGTCCCCCAACACTTGTATAAATAGTCAGAGTGCATGCTGCCTCTCAATACCTACTCTCTTAAAACAGATTGCTCTAAGATAGGTGCTTAAAATAAGTCAGGACTTGAGAGGCACTACTGGTGGTATGCATGGGTCCCCTCCCCCATATCAAAGAGCAAGTGCCAGTGTGACTTTGGGCCCATCCAAGGGCCATCTACGCTCCTGCAAAGCAATCATGAGGCATATGTGAAGATCACTTTGGGGACCCAAATAGTGAACCCAGAAACAGAGTGAAACATATCAAAAAGTCCTCTATCTTCTCCATCATGACCACTTTAGAGAGAACTGGAGCTAACACTTCCCACCATGAAATACCAACATCGTTTTGATCTTATTTCCTTTCAGTCGAGATTTTTCAAACACTTCAATACTCAAGAATTTGACAGCTGGTCCCATTTAAAGCTGTAGCAAAGTAAAGTTGATTCGACGATTATTTTGCTGTTGGTGCTTCTACATTTTTATTGTTTTTTCTTGCTTTAAGGAAGATTAAAAAAATCCTTTCCCTGCTCTAAGGGGAAAATTTCTCCCCCCATAGGTGAAGGTTACATCTTTACTAATTCGCAAGAAAAAAAAAAGCATCACTGCAATAGATGGAGGTGATTGAGTTTGTGTTATTTACCAATTTTAGATATTTATATGTAAAACTTCTGAGAGATCACAAGCATGTTTAAAACCACCTAAAAAATGATAGTACAGATCATTTAGAATAACCAAGAGTACCAAATTTGTGTAAATGTCACTCATCAAGACCAAAACAGACCAAATCCAAACAAGTTTGGAAATCACACACAATATGGACAGCCTAGCATAGCAATATAGCTTACCTCCCTACCTAGGCATCAATATTATGGAACACTTTTTCAGGACCAAAAAACTGGAAATATTTACATAACTCATTTTTAAGGTTGTTTTCCTAGCAAGGGTAATGAGAGTTGGTAATTAGTATAGTGAATTCCCACACCACAGCCAGGTTGGTTTTTACTTATGAGCAATCAGAAAGCACCTAGTATATGCTGCATACTACATCACACACTGATTTTATAGAAGGGGCAGGGGAAAAATGGAGGGAGGGAGGGATCCTGTCTTTCAGGAGGTCATAGAAGAATAGATAAGAAGTAAAAGGGCAATGAGAACTTCATTACATACTTAAAATCTCTTCTTCCTTGATAAAGATACTTCACTATTGTTGGAATAGCAGCATATGTAAGGTGTCCCCCCAAAGCTCATGTAAGACAATGCAGGAAAGTTCAGAGGAGAATGATTGGGGCATGAGAGCCTTAACCCAATCAGTGAATTATTCCCCTAATAGGATTAACTGACTGGTAACTGAAGGTGGGTAGGGTGTGGCTGGAATAGGAGGGTTACTGGATGTGTGCCTTTGGGATATATATTTTGTACCTGGCAAGTAGAGTCTCTGCTTTCTGATCATCATGTGACCTGCATCCCTCTGCCATACTCTTCTGCCATGTTGTTCTGCCTCACCAGGAGCCCCAAGGAATGGAGGTTACTGTCTATGGACTGAGACCTCTGAGACCTTTGAAACTGTGAGCCCTGAAATAAACTTCTCTCTTAAAATTGTTCTGGTCCCGTCTTTAATCACAGCAGCAAAAAGCTGACTAAAACATTCCCCATCCTCAAGATGAATCATGATTCCCTTAAGTTCTTCAAAGTACTTGGATCTCCCTATGCTAAACCTCACTTTCCCAGACTCCCTTGCAAGCAGAAATGGACATTAAGATGACACTCTGTCCAAAGAACTGTAAATGGACATCATCTTGAAGGCTTCTGTGGAACATTTTACTAGGCTTTCTCCAGCCTGCTGAGAAAACTGTATACCCTTGGCCTTTTGACCCAGAAGTGTGAGGATGCCATGCCTGCAGCTGATGCAGCTACCTTGCAACCATCAGGCCATAACAATGCCTCATGGCTGCATTGAGAATTCACATATTCTGAATGGGGGAGAAAAAGAATAGAAACATTTTAGTTTTTTTCATTATACCATTGAGCCATTGAAATCAAACTACCACCTGGAACTACCACCTCCAGACTTCATGATAAGTAAACAAAAATTTACTTATGGTTTACTTATGTTTACTTATGGTTTAAGCTACCAGTAGGTTTTCTGTTACAGATAATGGGATTCACATATATTGGGCACCTACTATGTGCCAGGAAAAATAAGATGCTTAACATATTTTATTTTATTTAATCGTCACAACCACCCCCTTCGAATAGATATTATTATTACTCTTTTATCAGTAAGGCTAAAAAGAGAGTCAATATCTTGTTCAAGGCTACACAACTATTCCATGATAGAACCAAGATTCAAACTCAACATATGTCCAAATCCAAAACTTTCTATTTATCCACTACTAGAAAACATGACAGAAAGTAAAATAGCACCTGTTAGTACTGTTAGTCAGCTTTTGGTCATCATAACAAAATACCTGAGATTATTAACTTATAAAAGAAAGGGTTTATTTTGGTTCACAGTTATGGAGATTCTGGCCCATGATTTGGGCCCATGGTAAAGCAGCACATCATGGCAAGAGGATGTGGCAGAGCAAAACTTCTTAACTCATAAGATAAGAAGACAAAAGAGAGAAGGAGGAAGAGGCCAAAGTCCCAAAAATCCTTTTTGAGAGCATGCCCCCGAAGACATAAGGGCCTCCCACTAGGCCCCACCTTGCAAAGGTTCCACCACCTCCCAACACCACCACTGTGCTAAAGGGACCAGGTCTTCAGCACATAGGCCTCTGAAGGACATTCAAGGTCTAAACCACAGGAGTACTTTAAGATCTGAAAAGTTAATCCAAGAGTCAAGCTAAAGAAGAGAATATTTCCAAATAAGGAGGTAACATGTAAGGAAGGCCCTGAAAAATGGTAGGATATGTTTTTTAAAAGGAAGAATAAAGCTAAAGGATGGCCTAAATCAGTAATTATTACCTTTTGTTGTTATTTTTAGTTAATAGCTTCTTTTGAAAATCTAAAGAAATTCTGGATTCCCTCCTGCAGAAAAAAAATCATATATTCCAAGGCACAAAATTTTGCACAAAATTTATGTCTGTTCATGGACCCTTTGAAGTTCTTCCATCCACCAACAAATTTCAAGTTTCTGCTCTAAACAAAGGAAAAGAACATGAAGCAACACACTAAGACGGGAGGGCACAAGGCACTGAATGAGGCCATAATGGGAGTTTGGCTGATGTAAAGATTATTTTAATGGAATCTGTGGGAATAATGTCACAGAGATAAAAAATGGTCAGGATTTAAGTCCCTTGGAAGGTAGACAAAATAATGTTACCTGTAGGGCAAATAGTGCTATTGGAAATTTTTAGATACAGAAATGGTATGATCAAAGGTCAAGAAAAAAAATGACAGTATTTGGGTGTATTCTGAAAAATGCCTCTAGAGGACTTATGGAGCAAAAAGAAGGTGAGAAGATGGGTTGCTTACCGGCTTGCACAGGGCCATGTTTTATGTGAAGGGCAGCAATAACGAGAAACAGGAAGTAACCAGTGACCTACTGCTATAACCAAAAGCAGCACTGAGGGCACCCAGAGTGCTCAGCCCCTGCAAAAGCAGTGAATCTCTCTTACTGTTCCTTTTCTTCCTCAATGTCAACACCACTTAGCTGGTACAGCTGAGAGGCTGGGCCAGGGAAGGGGTGGGGTGTGTGATCAATGTCCATCATTCACCAGCTACCATAGGGCTTCACATGTACTCCCAGTCATTCTCCAAGCAATAAAGCTAGTCAATTCCCAAAGCAAGGGATAAAAATCTGTGGTGAATGTGGGACTCTACATGGGGTTTCTAAAAGTCCAGTGCTTGCTAAAACATCAGTTAGTTATCATGAAGGTGAACCATCATGTAAGTTGCCTTCACTAACTAGCTCTTCCCAGATGGTATTCCCTCTTCTACCAGCCCATTCCCATTCATTGTCCCCAAAGACCCCACCATACCTGGTTCAGGGATTTTATTTGATTTTTATGCAAAGACAAGAAACAGAAATTCAGGATGTTAAGCAGTCAACCAATGCAGCAGGAGAGGTGGTCAATTTAATACCTGAGAATGGGAGGACAGCCAGAGAGAATGTGTAGGACTCTGTAGAATAATTGTGTGAGAAATTTAAAAACAACTTTGGATCTTATAAGTTTTTTTCCCTATATACATATCCAGAAACAGGTTTTATTCTAAAAAAGTAAAAATGAAGCAGCTTCTCAGTCAAATTAAAAGTTATTTATGCCACATATATTATAGACAGAGAATTTTTTAAATTACAGGAAATTCTGAAAAAAAAAAGAAAAAAAAAAAGAAAATGGAAACCACATCAATCACCCCTTAGGAGCATAATTAAACAGAGTGCTAAGCAGCAGGAAAATCATTATCAAGGTTGTCCACCCAGATGCAAAGAAGAAACTTATTTTTTAAAACTATTGATGGTAGATTGAAATTTCCAGTTGGTTTTAAAAGAAAACTTATGTGAGATATAATTCAAAGGCTAATGAAAAGAAGCAATGTTTGAAAGTTGAAGAAGAAATCAGAAGCAAGTTTAAAACACCAACTAAATGGTTATTAGAAACTAAACTAAAAAGAAAAATTCCTCACCTCACACACTTCAATAAGGTGAGAATGCTGCTAATGACAAAGGAAAGGGTGACAATAATCAGAATTCAACAACCAGACAGTGAAGATGCAGCTTCCTGGGAGAACAGAAGCAGTAGCCTGGCACTTGATACACAGGCTCTCCCAAGACAAATGAGGGGTCTGTTCACAACCAAGTGACATTCCAGCAAGATCATGAAGAGGATTTATTTCTGGCTGGCTGAAGGTTCATCACACACATATATTCTCCATTTCCAAAGAGTTAATCTGCCGTAGGTCTACAGTGTGCTGTTCAAACTTACATTCGATTCTTCGTTTAGCAGAAGCTGGAATTTGGCACTGTTCTGCACGAGATATTGGCATTAGGCTTTTAATGAGAAATGGTGAGATAAAAATGATGAATTCATTCTTGCCTGGGTAATGTAGTAAAAAACGATTGCACATCTAACTTCTGGTTTCTGAGACATAATTCTAGAAGATAGAAACCTCTGGAATGCCCCTCCTGCTTAATCTGTAAATCTGAACTGTGCAAATGTGAACCCCCATTTTTGCTGCTAGGACATGCCAGCAATTTAAGACCAACACCAAAATCCAAAAAAAGAACCCCATATTTCTTTATACTATGCAGACTGGCATGTATTAAGTTAACTCAATAATTCATTCACTCAAATATTTACTGAATAAATATTTCATTATTTTAGTGCTCTAGGAAACATTGGTCAACAACGCTAACAAAAAATTTGTGTACATGGAGCTCAGTCCACTGATAAATGAACTCCCTCCCCAAAAGCCACAGAATGACCAACATTTTCTAGAAATTATATTTTACCAGGTATCACTAGCCACAGTGCTCAATTAGAGTCCAAAGTGGCAATGGTATATCAGAAACCTGGGCAGTGGAGGAAAGTCATGATGAAATAACTTCAATTTTAAGGACAATCCAGATTATATAGCTGAGCAAAGTAGAAAAAAAAAAAAGCCTGGTATATTCTTGGCAGACCTTATAACAATTTTTAAAGCTTTCTAGTCTGCTAAATCCTGTTGATTGTACAAACAGCATAATGGACAACCAAGTCACTACTGAGAGAACACAAAAATGTTTATTCTAATGTAAAAACTTCCCCAAACATGGGACTTGTCATGATAACATC
>JAJEJO010002707.1:125773-141464 GCA_020662805.1 Glaucomys volans | reverse complement strand
GCAACTTTATTTTATTTACTGTGTTGTGTGCAGCATTGGGGCTGGAATCAGGGCCTTGAGCATGCTTGCCCAGTGCTCTGCTACTGAGCCTCTGGAGTTTCCTTTCCTCAGCCCCAACACTGTCTATGATGTTTTACTGATTCCAGAGCCACCTTGGTTTATGGAGCCTTCTTTGGTTTACGGTGATGCCAAGCACTATAAACATTTTGAATAAAATTTTGTGAGGGAAACTCTAGTCCTCTTTGTAAAGAATCATATTATAAAATAAGAGTACAGTAATTTCAACAAGCCATACCTGAAAATGTCACATTAATATCATCATTTGTTTATTATATCTAGTGTAATACTTTGAGCTTTTTATAAATCTAGAAGTAGTTTGATTTGGTTTATACACTTATTTGTTTAGAAAACAGTCGATTTTATAAGGTAGTAATAATTTTAAAGGCTATATATGTTGCTCCTAATGGCCAAAGTGAAGGAGGTTATATTATTTCAAAGATTATGGGCTGTGTTCTCTAGGGCAGTACGATATAAGGATGAAATCTGACCCTTGTGTTAAATCCCAAGATCCTAAATTAAACTTAAGTTACTTCAGTTTGGCTTAATATTTTATATTAAAAATTGTCATTTAGCAGATATTTATTAAATGCTAGCTTTATGTACAGCATTTTAATAAAAACTGTAGGGAAACAAAGTATATCATAAATTCCCTGGAAGAGATATGCAATAATCAGAGGTAGTATTTTATAATTAAAATTCTCTATTCTGTACCTTACTACAACAGGGTTTTAGTAATATTTCCCTTTTTTATCTGTCCAACTTCTCTACCTTAAAATTTAGGGAAATAATTTTTCTAACAATCACACTGCTAAAATCTGAGGTGAGACTTCTCTTTTGGAATGCCTCTTCTCCTAAGATTTTGGAAGACACCCTTAGTCACTCTTCATGTATTGAACTCCTCCACTATGGAATGCTTTAGAGATTATGGATGTTTCATTTTGTTTTCATTATGGACTTTTTATCATGGTTAAGCAGTTCAGGATAGTTGGATGTTAAACAGGCATTTGTAATTAAGGAATCATTAGCTGGGCCCTGTAGCTTACAACTGTAATCCCAGCTATCGGGAGGCTGAGGCAGGAGGATGGCAACTTGATGAGACTGTCTCAAAACAAAAGAAAGAAAGAAAGAAAGAAAGAAAGAAAGAAAGAAAGAAAGAAAGAAAGGTAGATTAAAAAAAGAAAAATAAAAAGGTTGTAGCTCAGTGGTGGAGCACCCTTGGTTCAATTCATAGTACTGCAAAAAATTATCGTAAATTCAAAAATGCTATAAAGAATACAGGGAGTGAGGAGAGTGTCTCTTCAGGGAGATTGTCCTTATCGTGTGGTCACTGAGAATCAAAGAGTCAGTGGGAATTCTTGATATGAAGAAACTCAGGAAGAATATTGTAGGCAAAGAGCACAGCCTGTGTGAAGACAGGGAGACTACAGAGGATACGATGTGATTGAAACAACTTGGAGAAGCCCACCCACCATGTTGGAGAGGAGACGGGGGAGAGCTGTACTGAGAGGGGCCAAGGTTTTCAGGCAGATGCCTGGCCATGCAGGTCTCTATGAGTGCTTATGAGGACGCAATTCAAAGGAAATGGTGGAACCAAAGCAGGAGAAAGATATGGTCAGATACTCCTTTTGCAAGGACTTCTGTGAGCACAATCTGATAAATGGTTTGGAGAGGCTTTATAGATTTGGTGAGAGCAATTATGAGGATGTTGTAATGTAAGCAGTCTAGTCTATATGAAGGCAGAGCCAGAGATAAGTGGGCAGGTTAAAGAGAGGTAGTAATGATAGGGTTTACTAGTAGGTTTATGGACACTAACAGTGAAGAAAGGGTGAGAGATGCCTTTTGAATATCCACTTTGAACTGTAACATTTACCAAGATAAAGAGCATTAAATTTGGTTGGGTTTCTTGGGCCTTTGCTCCAAGAAGATTTATAAACAAAATTTGCATGTTACAGTTTCCTGTTTTTTACATATTTCTTTTTTTTGGTAACTTGACTGAATATTCTTATTTTTCAAACTTCCGTTTATATTACAGTTTGAGGTATGAGTGTAATCATATGTGTGTGTGCATCTGTTGAAAACCTTAATCAGTTAAAATTACCCATTTTGGTTCCAAACAGTTGGATCCTAAGGCACATTTCCAGATTGAATCTCTGTTCTTTTCACCTTAGCTTCCCTTATTGGTAAGCTTTACTATTTTTGAAATTATTTGCTGCTAACTTTCTCTTTTCTGAACTACGTATGAATACACGTGTGTGTGCATGTATATGCATTTATATATGTATGTGTGTGTGTGTGTGTCTCTATGTGTATATATTTTTATCTCCATTTACCCACACAGCTTCTTTTAGACTGCACTGAGTTGTTGTGTAATAATACATGAAGAGAGGAAGAAAAGTTTAAAAAAATTCATATATATTTTTAATGGGTTGTCCTAAAAAATGGACACATACTCAAGCATTGAGAACTGAGATTACTTTTTTGTGAGAGTAGCAAAGATTTTACAATTTGGCTTCTTAGGAAAGTCAGAAAGATAGGAATTCAATGGTTGCTTTCCCCCACATACTTTGAGGGCATTATGACGTTTTAATGTGAATTGTGAGATGTAGGGAGGTATACTCTAATTCCCTTTCATGCACATAAATCAAGTTGCAGGCTTTTTCGGAAATGTTTACCAGAAAAAACATCATGGGCAGATTTTAAAATGCTTTTGGATTGCATGACGGCATGGTGCCACTTCGATTGAAGGCTTGTAATATTTTATTTTCTTTCCCAAAGAGTCAAGATAAATCCTGTAAACATTTTTTCTCATTTTGTTGTTTCTGTTGTACTATTGTGTTTGGCTCTAACCTTTCGCCCCTGGGAAACAAAAGTGTTTTTTTACTCCAGTGCTCCTGCTGAGCCCTCCAGCTGCTGGGCAGCGGTTTCAGAGTTGTTCCTTATTTACACACTGTAATTCTGGCTGATCAGAAAGCCTCCCAAGTCTTATCTGAAGCACAATATACTAATTTTAAGGGATATATTTTGAAGGAAAAACTTTGTCACAAATTACTAGACTGCAGCTTTTAAAAAAAATTTAATATAAGATCCAATTTAATTAATCATGATATCTTTAAAAATGTTTATGATGAACTTCAACACAAGGCATAGTCTTACATAAACAAAGGCAGATATATCACCTGAAGACTTTACTCTTCAACGTTAAAAACAAGAAATATGGTAAATAACTTAAGGTATGCCAGGCACTACATTGGGTTCTCTTTAGCCTTTGCAAAACCTCAAGGAGCTTCAGTTCCTTTTGCAACATGAAAATATTGAAAATTGTCATAGCTCACTAAGGAACAAAGTGCTGAGAAAAGACTGAGGGAGGAATTGGCTCTGTAAGAAGAATTTGGGAAGACATCATAGAGGAAGGGACAGTTGAGGTTACCCTTGGATTTTGCAGATAAGAAAGGTGGAGGAAAGGGTCTGGGACACTCAAGTTGCTACTTTGTTAAAATAAAGCATTTGTATTTGGTGATTTTAAAGTTCCTTTCTTGTTCTATGAATAAGATAGTGTTCTTGTTCTATGAATGTGATAGTCTAGTGGTGTATGTTTTAAAACTGGGTTGAAGACATTTATACTCAATTTTTAAATATTCAGTTTTAATTACTAGTTCTTATTGTATTTTCTCTTTAAAATTTTTTTATTTGTTCTTTTATACCTGACAGTAGAGTGTATTTTGACATATTATACATAAATGGAGTATAACTTATCCTAAATAAGATCCCATTATTGTGGTTGTACCTGCATTTTCTTAAATAGAATATACTCTGGGAAAAAACAAAGAAGGTGTTTGCTTTCTTTTTGCAGAAGAACAGGTTGTTCATTCAACATACAGTGTTAAGTGCCTAGTATGCATCATATTATTAAGGAATAATAAAAATACACATTCTAGCCCTTTCCATTTGATTTCAGGGCTTACATTCTGATATCTCATTGAATACCACACTCTGGATTGAGAAAAAATGTAGGGGTTTATGGTGGCCACAAAAGTCAGCAAACGCTAGTCTTTCTCATTCCTCCCAAAATCATGTTTGGGGGCTATCCATAGAGAAGGGAGAGCATGTCTAAGTGTGAGAAAGGCCCTGTGGGGAGTGTGACAGAGTTTCTTTAGAGGCAATGACTGGAGATAGGGCATCTCAGATGAAGAGAAAAATGCATTTTCAGGCTAAATGGTCCAACTTGGAAAGCTGGGTATGTTGAATACCATTGTGGGAGATAAACTGAGAACATAGAAGTAACAACAGTGATTCTGTTGTCTTCCATGACAGGTACTGTGTTAAGAATATTTATTTAATCCTCCCAAAATCCTGTGATACAAGTATTATTGTTTGTCTATGTGACAGATTCTTTAAGAATCACTTGAGTAGTAAATGACAGGTTTGGGTTTCAAACCCAAGTCTGTCGATGTAGAAAGGTATGAATTCAACAATGATAATACATTGAATTTTGGGTTTTTGGATTGCTAGCTGGAAGATGCCATTGAAAATTTTGAATAGGGCATTAGGTATATACAAAGTAACTGCATGACAAATTCAAGAACAATGTTAGATTTAGAATGTTGTGGGAACATTGAACAGACAAACAACTCACTTGGTAAATGAATGGATGAAGCCTGCCAGTTGTGGAAATCTAAAGATAAACCCAAGATGGCACCATTGATTTTGTGGAGAGGGGGAAGGGCTACTGGAGATTGAACTCAGGGACTCTCAACCACTGAGTCACATCCCCAGCCCTAGTTTGTATTTTCAGACAGGGTCTCGCTGAGTTGCTTAGCATCTCACTTTTGCTGAGTCTGGCTTTGGGCTCACAATTCCCCTGCCTCATCCTCCTGAGTTGCTGGGATTATAGGTGTGTACCACTGTGCCCAGCCACATCATTTTTTAGGTAGTGGGAGACCCAAAAGCACTAGAAACTGCTATTGGTGTGTATGATGGTGTTGGAGATTACTGTGGCTAAATGATGGACTAGGTCATGAGCTCCTTGAGTCCTCTATGAAGGGCAGTGACTTCATCTTAGAGGCAAACCAATGATATTGAAGGGTTTTAAGTAGTGATAGAATCAGACTCCAATTTTCAGAAGGTTACGTTAAAATGATTTTTTAAAAATGTGAAAAATAGTGCATCAATTCCCAGGGGAAGCTTCATTGCCTCGTCCTCATCCTGCCTGGACACTAAGGCTATTGGTAACCTCAATGTTTTGAGCTTATAGTCATCTTTGCTTCCTACCCACCATTCCATTTTCTATTCTTTGTGTTTGTGTACACAGACTCCCAGCCAGAATCATGAAGGAAAACTGAAAAAGTAGTAAGAGAAAATCTTACAGATTTGTGTAAACCTAATTAAATGTGTGTGTATGTCTGTGTGTGTGGTGGTGGTGGTGGTGGTGGTTTATTTTAGTGTTCTTATGGGCACTTGAACCTGTCTAAATTAATCTTATGTTCTCATCACAGTTTCCAGTTTAGGAAACGACCACAGGTAAAATATTGAGAATTATTGGTGTAGCCCAAACTGCCCTGTAGCTGCCAACTGTGGGTACACAGGAGCCAGGCAGTTTTTGTCTGCTTCCTCATAAACATTCTTTCCGCATTCTTTATCAGCGCGTAATCCCCAGACACAAAAAGCCTTTGTGACCCACTGGGAAGGTGAGAAAATCAAACCCATCTATTGGTTTTGCTCCTGGTTAGAAACCACCAACATTTCTGTATTAGCCACCAGGTTTTAAATTGAGATAAATGTTATCAGCAAGATGTGTCCTACATTTTCCCCTAAGATATCACCATTCCCATACAAGAAATTTCAAAGACAGATTGCAAATGTTTTGGCCACCTGATACTGAGATTTGTGAGTACTTGTCAGACATGTAAATGGAATGGCACCTACCTAATTGTTAGCTCTTATATCCAACTTGCTTTGTGCCTGGCACTTTATGTAGATGAACAAGTTTACTCATCTTCATGGATCATGTGAGGTGGGTGTCATTGTTTACATTCTTGTGGACTCAAGTGTGTTCCCCCAAAATTTTTATGTTGAAGCCCAGTCCTCAGTGTGACTGTTTTTGGAGATAGGCCTTAGAGAGGTAGTTGAGATTAAATGAAGTCTTAAGGTTAGGCTCTAATCAACTATGTTTAGAGACTTTATAAGAAGAGATCTCAGGAAGGGACATGCACAGAAAAAGGGCCAAGTGAGGACACAATTAGAAGGCAGCATCTGTAGACCAAGGAGGGGCCTCAAGAGAAACCAGCCTTACTGGTATGGTGATCTTGGATTTCTCACCTCTGGAATGTCAAGAAAGTTAATTTTTTTTTTAAAGTTTCTTAATCTGTGGTGCCAGCCTTATGCATTTTTTCCACCATGGAGAAACAGAGGCACAGAGAGATTGAACAACTGGATCAGTGTCACAACTAGGAAATGACAGAATCATGATTCAAACTTGGGGAGTGTGATTATGAAATCATGGCTGTTAAATACCATGTTCTCCTGTTTCTCATGAAGGTAGAGCTTCCCAGTGTCGGGGCATGGATGATATGACCACATACTGCCTCTGGCATTGTCCTTCCCTTCATCTCCTTTACTGGTCCCTTTTCCTTCTAGTGCACAATATCCATGGAGTGTTTGCTTTGAGCTGTGCAGTGTAGGAATGATACATCTGCAGAATCCCTTACTCTTGTCATGGTTGGTAATTTGCTCTGGCTCAAGCAATTTCATGGTTCAGAATGAGCAGGGTCAGCAAACACTGTTAAATTTTTTCTTGTCATGCATTAACTTTTCAAATAATAGCAAAACTCACCTTCACTTTTCTTCAGCATTAGTCTCATTATTTCTGTTAAAGGTTGCATTTGTAATATATCCCTCTCTGCTATCTTTTTGAAAAAGATTATTTTGTGTGTGTGTGTGTGTGTGAGAAAGTATAGTAAGAAGAAAAGAGGAGAAAGGAACAGATATTATTTGAATTAAAATGACTGTGTTAATATCTAAGACTGGTGTAACTGATGAATTGAGAATACTCTGGTTATTTAAAAATATGTTTGCTATATCTTTTAAAATAGTCTATAAAATATGATAAAATTCTTGGAACTTTATACAATACAGTGATCATTAAGGATAAGTTGTAGAATTCTGTAAATGGAGATAAGGAATGGATTATATACATATCCATGCTGGGATTGGTTTGGGAAATAAAACAACTTACTTCTAAGCTTATTAAATATTTCCTATAAATTTGCAATTCTGTGTGTTGTGTAGGAAAACAAAACTTATACCAAACACTTGAACTCTTTTCCTAATCCTCCTTGTAATGATATAATAACATGAAGAGCAGTTTATGGGGTCTGTTATGTGCCTTTTGTAATGTATAATTTGATGATTATACATATGGGCACAGATAAAAAGAATACAATTAAATCGTATTGATTAATATATTTGATCTTACATTTAAATTTATATGATCAAAGAATTGTTTGCTAAGCATAGTTAATTTCTGAAGCCATGTTAAAACCACATTAGTTTTGTCATGGTAGGAGCCTGAGCATGCACATGATTTCCATGTGGGGCTTATATCTAGCCTGCAGGCCAACCCAATGCCTGTGCTGTGTGTATAGGACTCTCCCCAGGATTAGAAGAAACAGGAGAATGCACTGCTGCTTTCCTCCTCAAGTGTGAAACTCTTAAACATAAACTGCTTTTGGAATGACTTAAGAATTTTTTTCCATCATGAAACCATTTTGTTATTTCTGTATTTCTGTGTATAATCTCAAAGAAAATGTATTCCATTTTAAAAATAAAGCATTCATCCTTAAAAGTTACCTAATTAATACCTGAAGACACAGCCCTTTATTTTTGGTACTAAAATTGGTTGCTGTGGAAATATTTTCAAAGCTCTGGGCTTATGCTTGGGCAGTTTACCAGAGAGTCACATGAACTGTTATTTATTTTATTTTTTTTGAGATATGCTCTTTTTCATGCCTATTACAGCGAAAATACAGGAATGTAAATTATGAGTAAAAGATTATTTTAATATACAGTAGAGATTTCTTTCTCATTAGAAATGGTGGTTTTATATCTTCATGTAAATTTTTCTGTGATTCAACTTGTTCTAGGTTCAAATGATTCTATTTTTCAGTGACATCTAAAAAATAATGTGGGTATTTTTATCATAGCTGAAATTCACTTTTATTTTCAGAATTTACTTTCCTAGTTTTAAAGAATTAAAGAACCTTTGAATGTATTTATTAAAAAACCCCAACACTATTTGATCCAACACTATACTGGTTTTCTTCTCTTCTATCTTCTTTCCCCAAAATGCAAATTCAAGATACCTATTGGTAAAACTACATATATGGAGGATTTGCTCTGAATATTTAAATAAGCTATTTAAGCTGTAATTATCCTTCATGCTCAAAATAAAAGGTGAGGTGGAACTCCTGTTTCAAAGATAATTATCTACTTTGGTTAATGTTACAAATAGCATATTCTACTAGATCCTACAGTGGCCAATTGTGGTTTGGGGAGCCCAGAATCTTCCCCATTTGGAGAGAGCGGTGTTCAGATTTTACCTTTGGAAATGACACTCTCCTCATTTTGTGCCATTTTGAAGGAACTTTCAGTCAGAATGTTCTGCCTTCCTTCAGCTACAGGGGTGGGTAGCAGAACTGCACCAGAGAATATGAATCTGCCTTCAGGATTTCTTAAACTGGGACCAGAAAGCCATTGTCTCACAGATAAATACATTTTTCTTTCCCTAAACCTTTTCTTTTTAGTCCTCATTAAAAAACCTGTGTAAAATGTGAATTTGTATCATAGTTCACAATTTAACCCATGTTAAATATTTACATTTCTTTTTACCCCTTTTTTCATTTTTGAAAAAATCAGTTGGAAGTAAAAAAGAACTTTCTGCATTTTTAGCAGTATTCCCTGAGTTAATTTCTATAAACTGGATTATTAAGAAAAAGATACTACTAATTAATGAACAAGCATGGATTTTATACCCAAAGAAAACAAAACGGCAAGGCTGCTAATCACTGTGTAAGTGGCATTAGTTAAATAGTAGTTTAATTTCTTCTTGGTCAAAATGAGGATTATAACATCTGTCTTCTGTCTTTGTTATGAAGATGAAATGAAAAAAATGGTCTATAGATCTTTAAAGAAAATATGTTTAACTCTCAAGGAAAACTGCTGATTATTCTTTATTACAGAAGGTATTTCCATTATTGCTTGTCTGATGATTGTTAATTTACTACTCAGCACCATTTTCCAGCAGCAACACCATTCTGTTTCTCCCTGGGTCCTGTCAGCTTCTCTTCTACATCATTTCTGTAGTGGAGATTACTTCCAGCCTTAGTCCTCAGCTACTCCAAGATTCCTCTGTGGGATTCCTCTTTGCTCACTAGCATCCCTCACTGTGACAGTGGATAGGGCCCAAAGAGTTCTCTTCTTGTCTTTACTTAGTTCTTTCCTTCTCCTTCATTTTATTTCACACAGCAACACACCTGGGTTATCTGTCTCTTCCATAACTGGGACCTGTCATAGCAATGATTGCTATATGGGTAGGCATCATCTCTGTGTGTATGCGTGCATTTTCAATTAATAGTTTACTACATAAAACACCTTAATATTATGGCTGTTTCTAAGATTATGTTAGTATCAATTACTAGGAAAGTCCCCCACCCCCCACAAAGGAAATTGTTGGAAATCTGATGGCAGCAGGACATAAGTGAAGACTGAATTGCATGAGATTTGCTTACTTTCTTAGAACCTGATAAAAAATGTGTAATGTGTGCTATTATAAACAATTGGTCTAAATTTAGAATGTCATTACTTAAGTGATTTTTTTTTTTTAAAAGTGATTATGGGTTGATTGCAACAAAGCCATAGGTTAACATTTTTATGGAGTAGTAGGTAGGTATTTCTGATAATTTTCATAATCATATAGTTGAATAGTAATTATATAGCTTGTATTTATGTGTGGGGAAAATTAAAACTTCATATAATTTGCATATGTTATATGTAGATCATTCTTCCTTTTTATTGTGGGTTCAGAGACCCCTCTCTAATGCTTTTGATCCTGTGAACATCCTGTTGGCATTGTCTGCTTGTTAAAATGGAAATTTAATTTTTATGAGGCATGTATGTGTTGTGAAGCAAATTTAAATTACATACTTGGGGTTGTGCATTTGATTTGTATTTTCTGAAAGGAAGGAAACCATTGGGTTTTAAAGTGGGATTTGATTTGAACAAACTTGCTAATTCAATTTACTTCTGAGGACACTGTTTGAAAAAATACAAATGGGGCAATTTTCTCTTGATTCTTTTCTCATTGCAGAAGTATAACTCAAATTTTTCTTAACCCTTTATTTTAAAAATAGACCATTAACAAAATTTATGAGTGACTTATTTGTGTTTTAAAAATCCGTTGTTCAAAATATTAGATTAACTCATCTGTCCAATGTCAGAACTGAAAATGACAATTTAAAGCATTTCTGGGTCTTCAGGTAACAATGTGTTTTTGGTGTCTAAGCTAATTCTGCCATCCAAGAACAAAATAAATTAAAAAGTCAGAAAGAAAAAAAAATACCATATAAGGGCTTAGTCAGAAATAGCTTCATCCTGAGTTTACTTCTGACCCTGAGAACAGATATATGTTAGTATTATCACTTGGTAGCCAGCAACAAGAAAATTAGCCTCACAGACTTAGCCTTATTCAAATTTGTTGAAACCGGTATTATATTTTTTAACTTATTAAGGCTTGTAGATAGAAGTTTATTACAGGTTAATAATTTACTTGAAAATGAAACTAAGATAACACACCAGTTTGAAAATAATTATAGAAAGTTTTACTTTTCCAAAATAATTAGATTTTAATTTTACTATTAGCAGTTTAGAATGTAGCCAAGCAGGTATTGTTAAAGCTTCTAGGGAAGGAAGTAGAAAGAAAAGGTTTATGGAACTGAACACCGCTGCTCTTGGGAAAACACAGGTTTGCTAAAAGATCACTGCTCATAACATCTACTTAGTCTGTTCTGGACATAATTTAGGACTGAGGGTAATGAATAAAACCATTAATCCCAAGTGAGAAAGATGTTTTCTTCCCCTTTTGTTTTATTTGATAAATATGGCAACTGCAACATGTATATCTAGGATTTATGTGTTACTGTATTTGAAGGGCATTTTGGTCAACAACTTGGATATGTTTCTGAGGAATCCAGGGAAACTTGGGATATACAGCAGAACCATGAAGAGGGAAAAATAAATGAAAAGGAAATGACTGACCCTGGAAATTATTAGGACATCCTGCCCAGGATGTCATTACCAAATCTCCGTTCTGTTATTTTTATAAAAAGATAAAATCTGTGCACTCCAGAGTACAATGGCAAACTGACATAACTGGACTGTGGACATTTCATAGCCTATCAGCCCAGTAGTTTTAATTTGAGTTTCAGTTTAATTACAGTGTAATTCTGCACCAGTTGCAGGAACTGACTATCTGATGATGGAATATAGGAATTTTTTTTAGGACTGGCTCTTCCTATCCAGTGAGAGCCATGATTGCATGCAAAATGACTATGAATGCTCAGCCTAATATTTATATTCTAGGCTTTTTGGAAATCAGTGAACTCCTCTACTACATAGGATACTCATTACTGTCTTTCTTTTCTGTTCCCTTGCTTATTTTTATGAATAGTTACTCCATTTTTTAGAGAGTTGGGCTCAATATTACTATTACTCAATATTACTTAAATTACTAAATCATAATCTGAAAGGGAAAAGATGAAAAAGAAAATGAAAAATCAGAATTAAATTATTTTTGAATTTTTAAAAAAATCAAAACTTTTTTTTCTTTTTAATGAAAGATGTAAATGAGATAGTAAGATAAAACAAATTAATAGGGAAAAATCATACTATTCTTATAGAAAGTGAAAAATCAGATTGTGTTTGAATTATATTATTTTTATAAAAGCCATGCTGGTTTTTATTTATTTATTTATTTTTTGCTTTTAAATACTCAGATTGGTAGAAGCAAGGTGAAAATGTATTAGCAGAATAAAAAAAAAGTTGGTAGACAAAAATTTCACTCTTAAAACTTTTTTGAGCTTTATTGTAATATAATGCATGGTTTAAACTTTTAAAAATGAATAATAAATAGAGAGAAATTGCTTGGCTCAGTGATGATGGCTGTAGGACATAGTTTAAAGCCCATGACTAAATACTTAATAAGGCATTCATACTAGTATGCATACTAGTAAAGTTTTGTTTTATCAAGGATCTTCCATCTAGGGACTTTAGCCCTTCATTGGCTCAGCCAATAAAAAAGCAGGGTGTTAAAGCCTCAAGTGGTTTTATGAGCAGGATACCACCTGGTTCTTCCTTGCTCTGACTTCATTTGTTGTTCTCTGGAATAATGAGAACTGTTCATTGGCTTGATGCCTTTGCTTGTAGGAGACAGATAATATCTGATCCCTCCCGTCAGTCAGAAGAATTCCCAGAATAAGCCATTCAGCTTAGAACAATTGGTGTCTTGTTGATAGGGAGCAGTGGAAGAGGGAATTCTGTGTTTTGTCACACCTTGCTTTTTTCTGCTCATGTGTGTCCATCAGTGGCAGACACTGTTCAGCTGGCTGACTCACTGAAGGGGCCCATGGTGGCTTTTGAGGAGATACTCCTCTTCTGTGATTTTGCTGTGGTGTACTACCTTGATGTAACTGCCCAGCATCTAGAAATATCCATATTACAGGTTCACTTATCTGTAGCATTTATGTTGAACCTATATCCTGAAGTATGTTTCTGATTTTCCTGGTGCGCATATTTTATTTGAGCAGGCCTGTTTCTCCTCCTTTTCTTTCCCACCTTCTTCTCCTTTTATTTCTTATCCTATCTATGACCACACATGTTTCACGGTTAGAATTTTCTTTACTCCCTTTTCAGAGTAGTGCAGGCAATTCATTGTTGCTCAACACAGATGTATTACAATGCAGTGTGAACTATGGAAAAAGGAAACTGAGATGAATCCCTGGAATGTATTTTCAATTTCAGTGTAGACTGCGGTGACTATTACAGCCTTCGCTATTTTGCTTGGTACTTCACCCCTTCAAAGAGCCTGACCCATCAGGTTCCCATTAGACCCAGGAGTCAGTTTCCTGGTTTGAACTGCAAAAAACAAGTACTAAAAACAAACAAACAAACAAAAGGAACCATGTGAATTGCTAACTTGTGCTAATGCCTGGAATCTATGCAAGCAGAATTCTTATTTATTTATTTATTTATTTATTTTTGGCACAACTAAATGGATGAGAACAAAACTAAATTCTGAGATGATTCACAGCAGCTAGGTTGTCCATTTTAGGATTCCTCTTGAAGTAGTTAAGCCTTTATTGTGGGCTGGGGTTGTAGCCGAGTGGTGGTGCACTTGCCTAGCATGCAAGAGGCCCTGGGTGCAATCCCCAGCACAAACAAACAAACAAAAGGTGGGGGGAGGGGTGGTAAAAAGGCCTTTATTGAGGCTTGTTTTCAGAAAATCCTATGCTATACTGGAAAGATAAGACCCAACAACTATATCATGAGAATCCTTGGTAGAAGCTGAAAGATTAGCTCTCAACCAATGGATAGTAATATAAATTTGAGGTATTCGACCTGAAGGGATGTGCTCAGAGTATCTACAAAGTAAATGAGGATGATTATTGACTCAGGCCAAGAAAGAGGGAGGGAGGTTTAGAACTGGAGGAGGAAAAGGTGTGGAAGGGATTCTTAACCAAGGGGCCCTGATGGGCAGTCCCTGCCGTGCAGTGCTGTAGACGCTGCCAGGGGAAATGGGTTTTTGTTATAGGAAAATAAAAGTGAATCTCCTCTTTCCTCTTATCTCAGCCCATTGTCTCCAGATCTGGATTGAGTAGCCTTTTGCAAGTTGTAAGCACCCAAAGATATAAAGCCATTAAAATGCAAAGCATTCAATACACAAAATTACAATTTGAAAAAAGAAAAGGATTTTTTTTTGTTCTAAATCTTGGCAAAGAGCCAAGTGTCCAATTAATAGTTAATTAATTATGTGTTTGGTTTTAACAGTATGACAAAATTAAGTAATGTGAATGAAATTATAAGATACATTTTTAAAGTACCTCAAAAGATTAGGTGTTATTTGGATTTTAATTTTTTTTTCCTCTCTGAAATTGGATTAGAAATGCAAATATCTTTGACACTACTTGTCTTACAATTTATTTTCAAGGTTGGGCTATGTATCGCCAGCAGAACCATCTATTTGGTGTGATATATACACAAATCTAGCAGTGGTTAAGAAGTTCTGTTGGTTTGGGTATAACAAAGAGAGGTGACTTGGGAGGTCATAGTGATGAGCAGTGAGAAACGAATTTGAAGAAGCCATGAAAATTTATGGTGGTTTGAATGAAGATTTTAGGCTTTGTACAGTGTGGTACATGGAATGAGATTGGGCCATGGCTATGGGTAGTGTTAGAAATAATGAGGTGCTACAGAAATCAAACAAACACATATTCAACAGTGGGTGGGCAAGGCAAAACTCTACTTCTGACCAAATGGAGAGCTGTAGAACCTCACTAGTAAGTGTACCCTGTGGCCAGTCTGCCTGTTTATATACCTAATGCAGCACTGCCCTGCTCCCCCATTGGAGGATTCAGGTTTAAAATCTACAAGATTGGCTAATTTTAAAATTAGGGCAGGCAAAGGGAGGGGCTATAATTAAAATAGCTACAGTTGGATCCAATTAAGGTTGAATACTGTATTCTGAAAATGGACCACTGGACTCTATTTATCACAGTGGTCAGTGTGGAATTATGAGCCTCTTCAGCCCACAGGGTGCAGCACTGGACTGGGAGTGGTAAACTTTGGGTCTATAACCATGGGTCCATCTGCAAACATATATGTAAACTTAGGTAAGTCACCTCCTCTCATTGTTCCTTAGTTTTGTATTCAGGACACAGAGGGTGTTAAACTGATCTATGAATTGCCTTCTGCATTGTGTGAAAGTTTTTCAGATAATATGGTTTTGCAGACAAACTGAAGGTTTGTGGATGACCTACGGACTTCATTTATGTGTGAGGAGTACGATCTTGGGCTGGAATGACATTTAAAATGGAAAAGCAAAGGACAGATCAGAGACATATGGTAGAAGTGAAAATGGCAGGCAGCTCACAGGCTGAATGTTGAGGATGAAGAAGAGAGCTGAAAATAACTAAATGCATGAGCCTAGGAGATGGGGAGGATAGAGGAAACACTGACAGAACGTTTGTGAACACTTGCTTATTGTTGGGGAAAGATGAGCTCAGGCTTTCAGGAGCTCAGTTTTAGTTGACATCTGAGTGAGATGTCCTGCAGGCATCTGGAGAACCAGCGTGAAAGGAGAGAATGGGAGAGGTCAGTCCTGTGATGGCTCCTGGGTGTCAGCCACCTTCAGGCTGTCTTTAGACCAGAAAGCAAATGAGCTCATGGAAGGAGGAGTGGGGAAGAAAAAGAGAATTAGCCCAAGGTTGGGCAATAGAGTGGAGGAAAATCCTCCATATAATTCAGAGCCAAGAGTGTGGAAATCAAGAACAATAATAAGGTAGGGAAGCAGGAGCGGGGGGGGGGG